>VDFB02064626.1:219281-248309 GCA_007258455.2 Sequoia sempervirens
GTTGAGTCCCAATTTTATGAGTATTCAAGAAGCACCTGTTCAATGTGAAGCGTCAGAGCCTCAGATTGTTCTTCCTTGTCATGTTGGAGACGAAGCAGGGAAGACAAGAATTATAGTGAAGAATTTGCTGAAAGCATGGGCCGAAGCGCTAGAGAGAGAAGCGTGGGATTTGTCCAAAGTTATTGAGAATCGGCTGCGACGGAGGATGTCTCTGACGGGAAGCCATGAGGAAAGAGTGGCGTACTATTGTCTTGACCATTTCAGGGGCCCCGAGGCGTCTGAAAGCGCAAGCACCAGATTATTCAAGGAGCTCTGTACACAGACCACTCTGACAGCCTTTCAGGCGCTCTGTCAGCTCTACCCTTACGCAAGATTTGCTCACTTCGCAGCAAACCAGGGCATTCTGGAGCGTTTCGCCTCTAATAATGCAAACCGAATGCACATAATTGACTTTGATGTAGCAGAGGGCCTGCAGTGGCCGCCATTAATGGAAGCCCTGGCGGCAGAGAGCCCTAAAACTCTGGAGCTGCTTCGCATTACTGCAGTCATCTGGGACGATGACGTGGCGTCCGGCTCGAAGACGGGTTCGAAACTCGCCGCCTATGCCACTTCTCTTGGAATTCCCTTCTATTATGAGGAAATCAGATTGGAAAATCTCAGACACCATATATTGCAGCAGGAGCAGAGTAATATTTCCATAGTTTTTAACCTAATGCTGAACTTGCCACATATGCGGTGCCAGCGAAGCAAAGCGCAGATTGTGGAGTTCCTGTCGGTTGCACGTGGCACGCGAGAGGCCTTCCTGACGTGCGCTTGTGCTGGCGTGGCAAGCGAATGGAGGGACTACAGTGGCCACCTCAGCGACACGATGGACTACTTCTGTGCCATGCTGGAGTCCCTCGAGGCCGGGCTGCCGGACGAGGGTTTGGCCAGAACTGTGATAGAAAACATTTTCTTGGCGCCCAAGATTGCCACAGCGTTTTCTTCTGCTAGAGCGGAGATGATGGAAAAAGAATTAATGGATGCCAGACTCTGTGAGCTGCCCAGAAAATGTGGATTTAGCGGGCAGGGGGCTGAGATGAGCGAAGAAAGCATGATGCAGGCCAGGGAGGTGTTGTCGTTCCACACAGGATGGCATTATACGCTACAAAAGTTAGACAACCAAATTATTCTCAAATGGCGGGATACACCTCTGGTGTGGGCTTCCACTTGAAAGATCAGCAGAATTGAAGTCCAGCCCGCGCATTTTTCTAAGATTTTTCTTTTCACACAAACATAAAAATATATTTTTTATGGCCTGAAAGTTAACTAAGGCCAACCATTTTTAAAAATAATAAACTTAAATTGTTTAACCTCGTGAATTTAAGTGGTTAAATTGTTGGTTTTTTTTTTTTAGTAAAGATTCAAATTTAAATTCTTAAACGGACATTTAAGGTGGAATTTTAGGTTGTGATTATTGGTCTTCTATTGTTTGACTTTTAGTAGTGATTTTTAGCCGATAGGCTATTTATTGCGGGAATTGTCTCACGCCGGATTTCTAATGTCGGATTTGTAACACCAGGAAATAAACTCCGAACAATCTTGTCCTAATCTTTAGCTTTCAAACTCCAATATTTTCAGATCTACTTTTGTTTACAATGAATATATTGAAGCATCAATTCAAAGGAGATAGGTTTTAGTTGTCTCATTTTAAAAACATTTTGCAGTTCTGCGATGGTAGGGTTTCGTAAAATTTTCCCGCAAACTCCGCCCATTTTTTCTCATCGATGTATACCTGTGATGGGTTTAATGAGCTTGAAAAGAATAACATGTGGATTGGCGCTGAAAGTTGCACAGAGATTTTGATTGAGAGGTGAAGGTTGGCTTGCCCACATTAACTCCCCACCCTCAATTTGGCTCCTTTCAACCCTATCTGACGATAGCTGACGCAACCCTAACAAGCTTATTTTGCAACCATAACTATGGAAGATGCATAGTAGTGAAGGCGTGCCTGTGGTAACTTGTCCTCGATCCTTCTCTGTTTCTCACTTTTTTTTCTAGATCTATTTCAGGATTCATATCTATAAGCGTTTGGGCATACTTGACCATGCGATGCTATCTGCACCAACCTGGAGGTAAGTTGTCTACCACGGTTTCAGTGTATTTTATTTTTCTTTATTGCTTCCCTGGGCGATACATTTGCCATAGTTTCAGTGAATTTTACTTTATTAGAATCAAAATAATCAAGGACTTCATTATTGGTAGAAAATTCAGTTTTAATAGGTGCAGCTTGAGTCTGTTCATCTGCATCCACTGGGAAAAGAGACATTCATTAAGTTTAGCCCATGGACGAGTTCTAGAGGGGTCCTCTGCCCGCCACGATGGAGGATCCCGTACTTTCCATCTTTATATTCCTCCATGCTTGTGGTGCTTTGGAGTGCTTGTTTGATTAGCCACAAATTGCTGAGAGTTTTGCTTTTGACGGGGTTGGTTTGGTGTATTGGTTCAGTTTATTTTGTTGTTTCGCTTATTGTAAGGGTACAATAAAATGCTATAGGAACCTGATAACGTTGGAAGATCTGGCAGTTGGGCTTTGATTTGTTTGCTCGCACAAGATTATCGGGAAGGGAGAACAATATTTCCTACAGGAAATGAATTGGCTCCGTCATTCGAAGGCATACCCTCAATCGTGGTACCTACACGGTTTGTCTGGCCCCGTGGAGGGATCGTGTGTATCTTGTTGCTTCTTTCACAAGGCTGGCTCTTTTTATTTGTGCCACGTTTTGATTAATCATTGAATATATTGCACATTATTTCTCTCTATTCTTGCAAGAGTGTAAATTTTTGCTTTACAACTATTATCCATGTTTTGATATGTGCATTGAATTGGCTTTTGGAAACAACCACCTTTTTTATGTGTATAGTTTCAACATATGTAATGTTCAAATGGAGATGATTTGCACAATGCAAACAATATTTCACATTTGTCAAACAAACTTGTCTTGCAAGTTTCAAAAGTCAATAGCAGAAAAAACTACATGGTACTTTAAGAGTAGCTAAGCAAAAGTGATAACACCAGTTAATCCAGAATCACACATGGGTTTTTAACAACTAAGTAGTTATATCATGAAGACAAAGATTTTCACACATTATCTACAAAAGTACTAACAAACTAGCCATTCAAATCTCCTTAAGTGGAATATTTTTTTATTTGTTCAGTAGATTCAAAACTATTGGAATTGGTGCAGATTGTAGAGTACCCCTGTCTCTTCTCTTTACAGAGGGCCAAGCACATTGAATGTCTTTGTAAACATTTTAAAATTAGATCAAGCTCTATATTTTCATAGTTGACTATATTGGGGATACAGATGGCCTCTCACTCTCTTTTATGTTGCACCAACTTACCAAGAAACCTCCAAACTATCCATCAAACAGTTTCCAAAATACAAAACCCACAATAATCTAATGTTTAGCACATACATGCAGTTTCATGTTGTAGTCTTTCCCAAAAAAATTAGAATTCATAAAATGAAAGGAGTAAACACCAGTAATCTACTGTCAACTCTCCTTCATTCACTTACATCTTCCATAAAAATTTACACTGTGTCCTATGATATCTTCAGAGAATAAATTCTGAAAATCTTTCTAGATTTAAAATCAAATTTGTGGGGATTTACAACAAACTCCCTATGGTTTTCTGGAAAATTAGATTTATGGAGGGTTTATTATCAATGCAATATACTCTACAAGTTATGATGAAGCCCTTGGATTTCCATTAAACAATCAATATTATGCTTTATTAGAAGTGAAAATTCAGATCTTGTTCTAAAAGATTAGTTATCACAAGAAATTTCTAAAATGAGTAAACACCATAAGTTATCTTTGCTTTTTTCCATTTCAGATTCTGAAAAAATCTGTTAATAATCCTCTAGCTACAAATCTAAATCTTTGCAGTAAAATATATGTAAATTTCCAACTATTATTTACTTAGCATACCCAACAATATTTGCAATCAAGCAAAAAAATAAACACATGAAGTATCACCTGATGTTAACCTCTCTATTTCCTCTTATTGGTGCTATCACACCTCTATTTGCTCTATTTTGCTCCTTTTATCTATAGGAGTGAGGAATTCTATCTGATAATGTGGTTGCAATTTCAATTGGGACAAGTTTTAAATCTATGTATTATGTGTTCGATTCTGGAACCACATTTTAAGAGTCTTCTTTTAATTCTTTTCTAAATTATTTGATAATTCAAGTTTTATTTTGTGGGAAAATATTTCTATCCATTTTTTGATATTCATTGTGCATTGTTTTTCTCATTTTTCTTGTCAATTGAAAATTATCTTATTATCAACAAATCATGTTGCAAACTCTAGAATTCAACTTTTAATTTTTCGGTTCCTTGTTGTGTCTCCTATTTATCCTTGTTTGCTGGACTTAATACAAACTTCTTGTACTCTTGAGACATACGATGTTTTTGGAGGACTATAGATTTAGTTGTAAATTTGATTTCTAACTCTAAATTTCTTATGTATTGCTTTCTGGTATTTGGCTTTAGTATTTATCAATGAAAATATAGATAAAAGCCATGGACTTGATCATTGAAGAAAAACAAACATACTACCAGATTCTCTTTATACATATTATAAGGAATGATAACATAATAATGTGGAGTGTGTACTAGTGGTGTTTATTTGAATGTGCTACAATTTGTATCTTCAACTTGAAGTGATCTGTGTCTAAAGGCTACAAGAAACATTAGTTGCAATTGTTTGATACAACCATTCATAAAGACCATTCATCTAGAGAATCGACATGGTTCAACCCACGTGATGCCTCTCCTCTACTTTCAAGTGCCTTTTCTTTCCATAATTGACTTTGGGAAGCAATAAAAATCACAATGATCTAAGATAAATGAATGTTGTTAAAAGTTACTTGGCAAGTTGCAATACGATATGCATATGAATGATAATTTTACCATGTCTTCGGAAAGACACTACGTATTACACAATATTAATAAACTTAATCAATAAAGTTCATATTGCATGACCATTACACGATGCATAGAGATTCACTCATTAAGTAACAATTTTACAAACATAAGTCAAAATTCAATGCCTTTTTCTTATGGGTAAATTGGAGAATGCCTCCAATTGGAGGAGTCTACTTGCATTTATGGTCAGCCATCAACCTATGTCACCAATGCAAGGTGGAACCACACCAGAAAGTAATCACAACTTCTTAAGGAGCATTGTCAAGCTTAGAGAACGCTTTTTCTTAGAGATTGCAACCTAGGGCATACATTTTTCTCAAATTTTCCTGTAACTTGCACTTGCCCTTATCTTGTGAGCTCGTCTAAAGGTGGCTGCATCTACAGGAGTGAAGGAGCTAGCCTAAAATGGCTTGAACCTAGATTATCCTCATGAGAACTGTTCTGCCTTGCTACTAGACCATGGACCATTTAAAAAGCATAAGAATACTATTAAACCATGTGATATATGAATTAGTAAATAGTTTATGATCTATGAAAACAAGGTACCAAAAGAAGTTGAGCCAAAATATTATAAAAAATTCTACCATTCCAACACTTCCCCTAATATATTTAGCTCAAAGGTGACCGATTCTAAACTTTGTTGCCAAATCAATGGTTTTATCATTTGTGCTTTTTAAACACATGTTTGATCAAATAATAGTCAAAGTAAGAACTTTCTTAATTTTTAATAGAACATTTTTAGTTTTTGAAGAACTCTGGCTTTTGAGTTCAACCAGGTGGTTACTTTTTTCCAACTGGACCTCTTTTGCTTAACATTTTATTAACTCAAACCATTACCAGAACGAAAAGCTCCATTAAAACTATTAACACAAAATAAACTTTGATTCATTTTAACATCTTAGAACAACTTTTATCAAAAATATTATATCTAAGATTCTAACCATGATACCTTAAAAAATATTTTTAAGTTTTTTCAAAAAATGTTTTGTTTCAACAATAATTGACTTTAGAAGTTTAAAGACTATCAAGAATAACAAAACGCTTTTTCATCAGGGGACCTCTATAGTGTTGCCTATGAACAAAGGTCACTTTTATCTTATGAGATTTTTGGTTTTCAAAATTTTAAAGTTTTTTATTTATTAACTTTAATTCTTAAGTAAATTCTTAATGATCTGTAGAAGATATAATTTTGGTTTCATCTATTTTTTAAATTTATATTTAAACTATAATATAATAATATTAATATATAATATAATAACATTTATAATTATTATTTACAATTATATAATATGATTATTTATTCTCAATGGAAGATAAATGTTTGAAAAAAAAAAGATTTCATAACATTGATCTAATAAACACTTATTTATCTTTATGTCTAGAATCATAAAACATTATTATTACTTTCAATATAGTTACTAATTGAAAATCATCTATCTTGTTCAAAAAGTGTCTAGGCTATGCTACAAATATATAATTGCATTATGAAGTAGCTCATCTTAACCAAAATAGTTACTTTTAGACATTTAATAAATGCATAATCCCTAACTCCTAAAACATCTATGTCTACCCAACTAAAATTGAATCTCACCATCATTCAGGGTAAGTGCACCACGATGGTTCCCAAAAAGGGAGCTTAAGTGGCCACTTTTTTTTTTTCTGAAATAAGGAAATACTGACCTTAGACGTGAAATTGAGGATAGTTACACTCAAAATTTTGAGATGGAACAAAAAGAAGGATCAAAGTGCTCTGAGTCTACTTTCTAAACTACTAACTTATTTTGAAAATTTTTGAGATTAAGGGGTTCAAACGAGGGACGTACACAAATTGATGTTGTTTTTGTCAGAAAAACATAACATACAACTCTTGTACGACCCTAGTACGGTGAATTTTTTTTAGTATTTTTAAAATCGTTATGGTCAGAAGTTAGCTAATAGTATGTAGTTGATGCATGATTTTTCTGATAATTTTTTAATGAATATTTTATTTTTTACTAATTTTTGAAGTGGACACTTCCTAAAAAATAGAATTTTGGCTATGCTACCCCTACAAATTTTGGAAACTAATTGATTTTTAAAAAAAATAAAAATTGAAGAATGGAGTCTAGTTTCTAAAAATGTAATTTATTTGAAATTTCGATGAACGGTTAATTTATAATGAAAAAAACACTAAACACTATTTTTTTCCAAAAAAGAGACATACAAACAAAAGAAATTATGGATGAAAGGCTTAACATTGTCAGGAAGTGAACAAAATTACATCGTTGGATAGCTAAGAGAGAACCTAAAATTACCCAGATGTTTGATTTGTTTGATATTGAACCACGTACAATCCTGACGGTGAGCACGAACCCGATTATGTGAAATATTGTAGAATTTGCAAAAACACGTCTTTGGTTATTGGGAATTCTCCCCAAGCCTTTGGGTTGGTATTCCAAGGCAAATACCAATCCCAAGGCTTGGGGATTCCCAAAGCAAGATATAACATGTGTGCATTATAACACGCTCACATTATATCTCAATATTGACATGGTTTTTTTCGTTTGTGGGGAGCATGTCTAGCAAGACATAACACGAACGCGGTATAACATGCTCACGTTATGTCTTTCTTTATGTTAAATGCTACTCTATTGAATGTATGTTTGTATGCACATGTATGCTTGTATGTCATGTATGTATGCATGTATGCATGTATATTGTATGTATGCTATTTGAATGTAAGATTGTATCTACGCATGTACATGTATGCTTGTATGTGTGTAGGATTATATGTACATATGTATTATGCTTGTCTGTATGTATTTATGTATGTCTTTAGAGGGAGGGAGAATTTTAAGAGAGAGAGATCTAGAGTTTTCTAGGTAGGGTGGGAGAGGGAGATGGAGGGGGAGAGGGAGGCGGAGAGGGAGAGGGGGAGAGAGAGAGAGTCTGGAGAGAGGAAGAGGGGGTGGAAGTGAGAGTTTAAGAGAGAGGGAGTGGGAGAGAAGGGGTTGGAGTGAGAGGGACTTAGCTAGGTAGGGTGGGAGAGATAAAGGGAGTGAGAGAGAGAGGGGGGTGGCAGAGAGAGAATTGAGAGAGAGGGAGATACAGAGGGGGGGAGAGAGAGAGACAAAGAGAGAGAAATAGAGAGTTATGTAGGTAGGGTGCCAAAGGGAGAGACTTGAGAGTGTGAGGGGGGTGAGAGGGAGAGACTTGAGAGATAGGTAGTGAGAGGGAGGGAGTGGGAGAGAGAGGGAGTGACCTGATAGAGGGAGAGAAAGAGGGGGGTGGAGTGAGAGGGAAGTCTGGGCTGATGTAAGAAGTTGGGTACACAAAAAACTCAAAAAATGGAAGGGTTTTTGTTATTTTTTCAGAATTTGTCACACTTGAACTGAAAATTTGAGGCACTTACACAATGAATCTTAAAAAAATTCAGTAATATGAGGGTGATCCCACAATAGTGGTTTACAATTTTTGGCCAAACTGGACACTTAAATTATTTTTTTGACCTAAATCTTCACATTCGGGCACCTATAGCGGCTAAACCGTGAGGAATTTGAAGATGATGCAAATTAGAGTCTCATCATATTTTGTCTGTAGATTTTAAAAATATTTTTTTCAAAATTTTTGGAATCAAATTGCACTTCTTTTTCCATCTCCCATGAAAACTGATTTTTTTTCATAAAACAACATTTTTAAAAAGTGATGCACACCGAATAAAGCATAACTTTTTTTCCATGAAGGATAAAATTCTAATTCTTTCGAATTTAGATTCATAACTCTGATATCTAGTGATTCCACTTAGTTAGATAGTTTTTTATTGAATATTTTTTCTTTAATCAAGTTTCAAAGTCAAACCAATTACAATTTAGACATAGCGCGAACGTATAAAGTGTAACTTTTTTTGTATATATCGAAATTCCTTTTTTTTTTGGTTGGATCAAGGACTTCAATATCTGGTGCACTCATATTTTTCAAATTTTTTTTTGATAATCTGCTATTTTTCCACATGTGCAGAACAAAGACCTTCATTTTTGATGAAAAACCTATGTTTAATAAAACTAAAAAAACAAATACATAATAAAACCAAAACATATTAAAATAATATTTGTTGGATAGCTCGTTCTGAGGAATACCTGATTCCAGTTGGGTTTGTGAAGATTCCTCCATTTTCATTCTCAACCCGAGCTCCGAAGTGCCAAAAATTAGGTTTTTTTTGTGTCTCGTGGGGTGATGAGGCATAAGGGGGGTTTGACTGAACCCATTCAAAAGGGTTCGGTCGAACCTTTGTTCAGTCGAACCCCTTATGGGTTTGGTTGAACCAACAGGTTCGTACGAACCCCCAAAAACACTGTTTTTGCCTTCGGGTCATTTCTTGTGAGTTTTCCTTCCTCACTTGAATTGTAAACCACTATTGTGGCTTCACCCATGAAATTTAGCATTTTGAATATAGTTTCAAAATAAGTAAATTATTCAAATACCCAGATTATAGAAATTAAATTTTGATAGGGATCTATAAAAACCACTTTTAAAAAGTCCCTATTTTTTACCATACCAAGCACATGTACAGACACCACTTTTTGATCCAAATAAAATTATTTTTCTAATTCATTTTGGGCAAAAATAGCTAACATGAAGATTGATGTGGAATTTTTTTTATAATTTTTTGTTGAATATATTTTTTTATTGAATTTTTATTGGCCTTAATTGCTATTTTTAAAAATCAACGTGTATGGAAAACATAATTGGACCTAAACTAAACATTTTTTGAATCTCTTTATTTTTCATTGTGCAGAGAATTTTCTGAAGTTTGATGCCATATTTTTTTTTTACAAGAAACTTAACCCAAAAAAAGTTATTAAAAAATAAAAAAAGCTTGATATTTCAAGTTTAAGGACTAGTTTGCTTAGAAATTAATTAAAAAATAGCAAACATATAATCCAATCTTAATAAAAATTATATATTTGGAAAGTAGACATCATGTTCTCTAATGGCTTTTAATTTTATAGATTAATTCAGAAAAAAAAGTCCATCAGCCATATTGCCAAAGTTGGACATTCTTCTTCACTCTGCCTTAGTTTTTTAGTTGCAAGTCAAAGACTAAGGCTTGGATTGCCAAGCCTTTCCCAAGCCTAAAACCAAGGCTGCATGTGGGTTGGGAATTCAATTTTTAAATAACACGTACACATTATTTAAATAAAATGCGTACGTGTTTCATAATGCGTACGTGTTTCATAACGCATACACAGTTATCTATTTACCTGTTGGGTAAAGGTAACGTGTATGCATTATGTAACACGTACGCATTCCTAGAACAAAATGTGTATGTGTTTCATAACGTGTACGTGTTTCTGATATAGCCGTTTTTTCCTAATTTGGTAAATACTGATAAAACACGTTTTTTCTGCAACATTCCTTTTTCTGCAGTACAGACCGAAAACACCATTTTCTACATTTTCTATTGCAAATTTTTCTTGTGCAGGGCATATTCTATTCAAATTGTTGGAAGAGACAAAGTGCAGGTTGAATTTTCTTAAGTGGAATCAAGTACAAGAACTTTTTACAAGAAGATTTGGAAAAAGAGAATTTTTTGGATGCATTCATGATGTTTTTGTACTTCAAAGTTTAAAGAAAAAAGGATCTTCATACTACATAGTTTTATTTGAATATTTGAAGGAGATAGCAATTTGAAAATAGGTTGTATTTGAATCATTTTTTTTGTCATCAAAGAGGGTTTGGTAACCATGGGTGATAAGAAAAGAAAAAGAAAAATATGTAGAAAGTCAATGACACCTGAAGAAATTCAAGCAAATAGAGATATGGAGGCAAAAAGACAAAGGGATAGAAGAGAAAGGATTCGTCAAATGAAAAATATGCAAGCATCTAGTTCCAAAAATATTGAAGAGGAAGCCATGAATGATGAAATGAATGTAGATGATGCAAATGTGGAGATGGTGAATATGGAAGAAAATACAATTATGGAGACAAACCCAACTATGCCTTCAACTTCAACTTTGAATGATATGGAAATAGTACCTATGCAAACAACTTCGGGTATGTCTTCAAATCCACCTCTCAATGATATGAAAAATGCACCTATTCATACAATCTATCTAGGTATGTGTTCAAACCCAAGTTTTGATAATATTGATATTGCTTGTTTAGATGAAATACACCATTGATGATATCAATAATTCTAGGGTTGAAATAATGCAAAAACAAAAAAATGATGAAATTATATCTTATGAGAATGCAAATGAGAATGAAATCCCTCATACTGATGAAAATGTGAATGAAATCCCTTTTACATTTGAAAATGAAAATGAAACCCCTTGTGTGAATGAAAATGAAACCCCTTGTATGGATGAACCTGAAAATGTTTTTTTTACAATTGAAAGAGATGTGCTAGATAAACTTTGTGGTAAAGTTTCTTGGAGACAAATTAGAACTTATGGAAATAGAATATATAAAAAAAAAAATTATAGAAATAAATTAGGATTCTAATGTCAACTCATGGTGCAATTAGTGATAATGTCGAAAATGAGAATAGTGATGAAAAAATTAGGTGATTTTGTAAAACCAAAAAAGAAAGATGATTCAGTAGAACAAGTCATATCTAGTGTTGCTAATGCTATTGATTTTATAGGTAAGAAAAGTCGATCAAAAATAAGAATGTGGCTTGTCATGCAATAACAACTACTCTAGTTGATAAAGAAGCTTCAAATAAAAGAATGTTAAGTAAGATTAGTAAATGTATAAAATTAAATCCCAGAACTTTGATAAGAGTTGCTAAAAGAAGAGAAAGTATTGAAAAGGATCCAATTAATCAATGTTGGAGTTTTAGTGGTAGACTCCCAAGATTAGACATGAAATTAACTAATGAAATTAAAACTTTTTTCAAAAAAATTTGGCATGATAATACAAGAGTATCACCTAACATTAGAGATGTCTTAAAATTAAGGGTGGGTTCCAATATTCATGAACCTCATCCAAAGCATCTCTTAGATATGACTCAAACTAAATTATATAAAAGAAAATTAGATGCTTCAATCTTACCATTGAATATTAATATAATTCAAAGATCATTCGAAAAGTGTAAACCTTGGTATGTTAGAATTAATAAGCAACGAATCTCTTGTTGTTGTAAGACCCATGTACAATTTTGTTATTATTATGATAGTTTTTGATATATACATTGCACTTTGCATGCTAACCAAATTATGCAAGACATTTGTGGTATTAATAAACCAGGTCTGAAAGAATCAAAGATTTTATTGTAGGTTTGTTTTGTGAACCCTATAATGGAAACTTATTTTATTTAAAATCATGTATTTATGGAGAATGCGATAGATGTGGTAAATTTTCATTATTAGGAGAATGTATGCATGAAAGTAGTTTAGATGAATTTGGAAAAAAATTAGTGGATGTAAAAAAAATTAAAAATGTTGAGTATTCTTTAAAAGATGGAAAAACTGGAAAACGTTGTGAGCTAATTGTGGAAAAATTTAGTGTGCATGCATTTATTAATGAATTTAAAGATAAGATTGAACCTAAAAATGTTCAACACTCTCAATATGCTCATTGGATTGATAATCAATTTCATTTATGTAAAAACACATTCCCAATTGGAACTATATTGTTAGTTGTTGATTTTGTTGAAAATTATACTCTTGCTCCACAAGAAGAAATTCAATCACAGTATTATAATTCAGTGCAAGTAGCTATATTTGTTCACATTGTTTATAGACATGCAGATGATAGTATAGAAGATAATAGAATTTTTTTGAGAGAGTACCATTTTTATGTAAGTGATAATCGATTACATTCATCTGAGTTTGTTCAATATTGTTTTGATAAATTTTATAAAAATTTAAAAGAGAGAGGAATTCAAATGCTAGAACATCTCATATGGCCAGATAATTGCACGGGTCAATTAAAAAATGCTAGAATGTTTTATTGGTTATGTCGACTTCATAAAGAAAATAATATCCAACACATGGAATTTTTTTGAAGCTAGTCATGGTAAGGGAGAACACGATGGAGCAAGTGCATGTGCAAAAAGAGCTCTTGCTAGAGAGCAACTAAAATTTGAGGATGTTGCAAAATTTAGAGATGCACATGCAATTGTAGATTGGTGCAATACCAAATTATCTACAACAACAAGTGAGAGCTCAATAATTTGACACTTCTTTTGGTTAGTAGAAGAAAATGATATTTTTTCTCGATAAGATTGTGAAACAATTAATTGATCTACAAAATGGCATTCGTTTAAGAGTTCGAATTCAAACACATGGACAATATGGACAAGGGAGTTGGCATGCTTTTGTCAATTTTGTATTGCAGGTGATTGGGAGGCATGTGAAAATACGGAATGGGTTGAACAATGGCAACAAAGAGCCTTAACGCCTACATCGACACATGTTCAACATGGAACGAAAAAGGAAGATAATCAAGTGTTCGCATCAGATGATTATGATTGTGTTTCGAATCTTGTAAAAGAAGGTACATTATTTATTGAGTTGAATTTTATATGTATGCATGTTTAATATATGTGAATTAAATATAAGTCATTCTTTATTGAATTTTTTATTTATTTTTGCAGGACATGTGTATGTTGTTGTTGCACCTAAGGGGAATGAAGAGGAGACAGAGTACTGGTTGGCTAGATGTGTTGAGAGAAAACATAATTTGGTACATCCTAGAGTGGATGATGACAACTTTGAGTATCCAACTGGTTCAGTGGTTGTTGTTGGCACCTGGCTTTGAAAATATTTGATGAGAAAGAATAGCTTGCCTACATTTGAAGATTATGAAAGACATAAGAAGATTATACATTATTCACATTTGATTTTGGCAACCAATATAAAACTAGTTAGATATCAAGGGAGGCTTGCTAATAAAGTTTTATGGACACTTTCAATGGATGATCATGAGACAATCATAGATGCATTACAAAAAAGAGAGGATGCAGATGGTACAATAGAGTAAATAAATATTGGTAAGTATATAGTTGTATATATATTTAATTGATATATATTTGTCTTTAATAGTCATTTCCTAATTAAAGTTTTATATCATTTTTTGTTTCAGGTCTCCCAAAATTAGATGCTTTACAAAAAATAGAGGAGATACATATATTACAATGGAATTTGAATCTAGAGACAGATAACTATATATATTTCTACCCTTAATCCATATCCTTGTATATCTACCCTTAATACATCCACTTGCATCCCCTTAAGTCACTCTCTCAACACCCCTTAAGTGATCCTCTTAGGACCCTTTAATCCATATCCTCGTATATCTACCCTTAATCCATCCACCTGCATCCCCTTAAGTCACTCTCTCAACACCCCTTAAGTGATCTTCTTAGGACCCCTTAATCCATATCCTCGTATATCAACCCTTAATCAATCCACCTGCATCCCCTTAAGTCACTCTCTCAACAACCCTTAAGCTATCCTCTTAGGACCCCTTAATCCATATCCTCGTATGTCTACCCTTAATCCATCCACTTGCATCCCCTTAAGTCACTCTCTCAACACCCCTTAAATTATCCTCTTAGGACCCCTTAATCGATATCCTCATATGTCTACCCTTAATCCATCCACTTGCATCCCCTTAAGTCACTCTCTCAACACCTCTTAAGCTCTTAGGACCCCTTAATCCATATCCTCATATGTCTACCCTTAATCCATCCACTTGCATCCCCTTAAGTCACTCTCTCAACATCCCTTAAGATATCCTCTTAGGACCCTTAATCCATATCCTCATATATCTACCCTTAATCCATCCACTTGCATCCCCTTAAGTCTCTCTAGGGTTCATGAGATGCTTAGAATAACAAATCTATATGGGTTAATGGTTTAAGGTTCATCTCCCCGTCTCTAGGTCATATGGTTTACGGTTTAGGGTTTCTAGGGTTCATGAGATGCTTAGAATAACAAATCTATATGGGTTTAAGGGTTTAGGGTTCATGATATGCTTAGAATAACAAATCTATATGGGTTAATGGTTTAGGGTTCATCTCCTAGTCTCTAGGTCATATGATTTAGGGTTTAGGGTTTCTAGGGTTCATGAGATGCTTAGAATAACAAATCTATATGGGTTTTAAGGGTTTAGGGTTCATCTCCTATGATTTAGGTCATATGGTTTAGGGTTTATGGTTTAAAGTCATTCTCTCAACTCTCCTTAATCCACAATCTTGCATCCCTTACATCACTCTCATAATTCCCCTTAAGCCATCCTCTTAGGGCCTGTTAAGCCATATTGTAAGGTTCATGGCATGAATCCCCTTAATCCACTATCTTACATCCCTTTAAGTCATTCTATAAACTCCCCTTAATCCACCCTCTTACATCCCTTCAAGTCATTCTATCAACTCCCCTTAATCCACCCTCTTGCATCCCTTCAAGTCATTCTATCAACTCCCCTTAATCCAACCTCTGGCATCCCCTTAATCCACTCTCTTACATCCCTTTAAGTCATTCTATCAACTCCCCTCCATCCACATTCTATCAACTCCCCTTAATCCACCCTCTTGCATCCCCTTAATCCACTCTCTTACATCCCTTTAAGTCATTCTATCAACTCCCCTTAATCCACCCTCTTACATCCCTTCCAGTCATTCTATCAACTCCCCTTAATCCACCCTCTTGCATCCCCTTAATCACTCTCTTACATCCCTTTAAGTCATTTTATCAACTCCCCTTAATCCACCCTCTTACATCCCTTCATTCTATCAACTCCCCTTAATCCACCCTCTTGCATCCCCTTAATCCACTCTCTTACATCCCTTTAAGTAATTCTATCAACTCCCCTTAATCCACCCTCTTGCATCCCCTTAATCCACTCTCTTACATCCCTTTAAGTCATTCTATCAACTCCCCTTAATCCACCCTCTTGCATCCCCTTAATCCATCCTCTTAAAGGACTCGTTAAGCCCCTAGGGTTCATGACATACATCCTCTTAACTCCACTTAAGGTATTCTCTTAAGACCCCCCTTAAGCTATATATCCTCTTAGGTCCCCTTAATCCATCCTATGGAAAATATCAATTGAATTTGAATGGAATTTACTATATATTATTCTTTTCTTGCATGAATTTTTTACTTAAATCACTCATAAAAATTATAGTTAGTTTACTTACATTAATTATTTTTGCAGGTTCTCATCAAGTCGGTCTACCATGTGATTGTCACTAAAAAAATTATTTTATCAAGAGACAGTGTAAATATCAATTTTTGGTCTTCACGTAAAAGTTGATAAGCTTTAATTGTATCTACATGCACATATGTGTTTCATCATGTTATATAGTTGTATTGAACATCAATATACATTATATATGTTTGTTCGATGTATGAACTTCAATGAGCTTATTAGTCACTTTTTAAATATCTTGTTCCAATTTTATAGATTATACATTTCATGTCTTGTATTTACCACATTGTATATAATTGTTCAATTGTATAGATTATAAATTTTATACATACAAGGAGATAGATTTTTGTTTATTGATTCAAATATTTGCTAGAATTGGAAAATAGTTAAAATTACCTGCCCTTAATTTATTATGTACATATTATCTAAACTATTTAAGGAATGTTTTAATTTTTCACCTAACCATGTGATAAATTATATATATGAAATTTAATTCTAGATAAGAATTTATATAGTGCATGTATTACTTGAAAATTAGATAATTTATATCTATACATACATGAGTGCATATAATCATCAAAATGAACATAACACGATCATAATTGACTGCATATATAATCATCATGTATTAAAGTCAACTGATATAAATAAACAAAAATATGATAATAACATGTTCAAAATAAAACTAGAGATAGATAGTCCATAAAATTTATATGTCAAGATGTATGTGTCAAGTCCAACACATATATTTAAATAAAACTCTAGAGATCTATAGTCCATAAAATTTAAAACCATCTAACTATAAGGCTGATCGGTCATATCAAGTCTCCTCTTTGTTCCATGTCGACTAGATGTACCTGCATCATGCTGGAAAAGAGTACAAGAAACTTGAAATTAAATTTAAAGTTATTTAGAAATTTTGATATAATTAAACATATTTAAACTTGAAAATATAAACTTTTAGATAAAAATAATTTTAATTAAATATCTAGTAAATACAATAAAAATGACTTTTAGTACATGCATAAATTACCATATGATCATGTGAATCTACTGGAACATTTTGTTCAAGGGTAGCATAACTATCAATTGAGAAGATCCAAATGCCTAATCTACTATATCCTGCATATTCATATAAAGCAAACAATATGTTAAAACCTCAAATATATATATATTTAAAAGGTCCGTAAAATTTTTATAGGAGATTTAGTAAAGTTTACAACCTCGAATGATATGACCTCATGATCACACACCTGAGATTTCCCATGCATAAATGTCGACGACGTCTCAGATGCGCCCACCATGGGTATCTCATGAAATCCCCACATGTATAGATGTACAACATTTTGTATAGATCATTCACTCATGTGTATGTAAATGAACAAATTAAATTAGATCTATGATGTGTATTTAATTTAAACTTAACAAACTTTTGAAAGCACGCACCTGAGCTGATGATGTCTCAGGAGTGCTCACCACAACTTTTGTTTGGTCAGTACTAGGTATTGTATGACCTCCCTGCATCTAGATATAATATTATATTATCAATTCACACGTGTACAAATTCAAATTAAAAATTAGATATATCCACACAAATTATTTAATATATATTGGTTCAAGTACCTGTCCAAAAGGTGAGCCCATATCTACAACACTCGACATATAGACAAGAAATCATATTGAGTTTCAGGCATCATGTGATCATACGTCTACACCAAACACTTATTGAATTAATATTATATTATTTATATAATTTGATGCTATTATTTATATGAATTTTTCACATTTCAAACTTGAATTAAATTTAACTTCAAAAGATGAACATACATGTGTAGGATGATCCTCATATAGTAAATTCATGTATGACTCTGTCCCAGATGCATGTGGGTCACCTGAAGTGGATGTCTGAGTATCCCTATAGCCTGAGCTTCCATGCTCTCTATTGGCCACTTCAGTCGCCGCGTGTGTAGTCTGATGAGTGAGATGTCCTGAAAGTGAACTCAATGCTCCTAATGTCGATAACATGGCCTGCTGCTGAAATGCAGCAGGAACAGCAAGAGAAGGAGGAGGAAAAATAGGATCAATTGGAGTATGTCACTGAGGATCGACATGTGCTCCTAGTCTATGTTGGGGCATGCCACGCCCAACTCCCTGAAATGATCTCATATCAAAATAGTTGGGTTTTTTACCCAACTCAAACTCAGCCCATAAATTTCTCAAAAAGTATAGGGGCACCTCACAGTTTTCATGTGGTGGATTATCAAACACCATCCACCATCTATCCCAAAAATGTGCAGCTATCTACTGGTGCCTACACCATAAAATTAAAATTCATTTTTTGGTGGGTGGAATTGGTTGGTTTGTTTGGGGGTTAATAAAATATTAGCACATGGATTGTTTGGTAATTTTAAGGTCATTGATTTCTTTGTAGGACAATCCATCTGCATAGAATTGTTTCCTCTCTTCTCTCCATTGATGGAACCTATCTAGGTACGCATCAATGGATCAAACATAATCGACAATAGTTTGCATCATAGATGCAAACCGTGCGAGATGGGGAGTGATTCTAGGCTCATTTTTTATCAGATCTATATTTCCTTGAATCACAATAAGGTTTGCTTGGATTCTCTCTCTTAATTGATCCTCATCTACTACAGGGGGGTGGGGGGTTAGGCGGTGGAGATTCTAGAGGTGTGGGGTTTTGTTCTGGTGTTGGATCTGGATGACTTTGTGGATCAAGCATAAAATATATATCAACAAACTAATTACATTTTTTGCATGATTGGATACATAAAAGTTAAACAAGAATTTCAAACAACAATTAGAACAAAAAGGGAATAAATAAGATTTAACTTTTTCCCGCTCTCTCTGTCCTCTGGCCGCGTTTGAACTTCCTGCATGCATGGTGGATTCTGCCCTGGGGGTACCCCATGGTCCCCCTCTAGCCACCCTTGACCCGAGCCTCGCCTTGTCTCATGCAGACTCGTGTCCCTCGGGAGACACTCCTGGTGGGACAAGTATTTTGACTGCGGATCTTCTGGTGCAACCCATGTCGTCGGTTGAGGTGTCGGCGATTAAGATTCATCCTGAACCCATTGGGTGGAAAGATATTTTAACCAATAGTAAATTGGGTACTCTCCCTCCGCCTCCTCATGGGGATGAGGTTATTGTGTCTGGGATGAACTTTGCTATTTCTGACTCAATCAGCGATAAGATTCTCTCTTCCATGGAGAATGCAGTAGTGGGTAGGTTCCTCTCTTTTAGACCTACTATGGAAATGGTCAAGAAATGGGTTGTTGTTAAGTGGCGACTCAAGGGAAGTGTGGAGATTTGCACTATGTCTGGTGGGATTTTCCTTTTCAAGTTCATAGTGCCTAAAGATCTGATACCTGTTCTTTCCTCATGACCTTGGGTATATGGTAAACACAATTTGGCTTTATGTCGCTGGAAGTCGGGATTTAACCCGAATGTGAACCTCAACAAGTCAACCCCGGTATGGATTCGCCTTCCTGGATTACTGTTGGAATATTGGGATGAATCAATATTTAAGAGCATTGGTGATTCTTTGGGACACTTCATCACCTCTGACTCCATTACCAGATTAGAATCTAGGTTAGTGTTTGCCCGATTCTATGTGAATATTTGTGTGAAAAAATCTCTGCCTAACTTTGTTAAGCTCTGCTCCAAATTTGGGTCCTAGGTCCAGCCTGTGTGCTAGGAAAAATTTTGTGGTATTCTGTTAGAAGTGTGCCAAACCTGGGCACCTTATTACTGAATACAAGTCATCTTTTAATAAGGACCCTAACAAAGGAGTCTCTACTACTCCTTCTGGTCCTTCCTCTGGAAGTGTTGTCATGTCCAAAGATGATGTTGCTTCTTTGACAACATCCTCTGACATCCCTAGCTCTGTGTCTCAATTGGTTGAGTTAGTGGCCAATGAAGAACCCCCTCTTCCTGGTGATACTTTTCTTGGGTCTGCGACCAGGATAGTTTCGACCGAGGATCTTGCAAATCTGTCCTTAAATGAAAATGTGGCTTGTGTTAATGAGTTGGAAGTAGAGAATCTTGCTTCTATCATGGTTTTTGAGGATGAGGTACTTATTGGTGGTGCGTTGTTAGAGGTGACTCCTACTGGCACTAGTGAGACTGTTGGTGAAGAGGGTGAAATATGGGAAGATGTAGGCTTGGGAGAGGCATCTACTTTCATCCTGGAGGATTCGTCTCAAGTGTCTGTTGCAGATGAGGAGAACTAGATAAACCCAAAGAAAAGAGGAACGAAGAAGAAGGTTGATGTGGGTGGTGACTCAAAGCTAGGAAGGCTTAGCCATAGATCCACGCATCTGTGTGAAACCACAAATGAGATTTCCTTGGGAAAAAAGAAGACATTGGAAGTGTCTTCTAAAAAAGGTCAAAAATGAAGGTAATGTCTTGGAATATGTATGGGATGAATAGATCCCATAAGCAACTTGCTTTAAAGAACTATGTTCTTGAACATAAGTTAGATGTCCTTCTCCTACAAGAAACTAAAATGAAGAAAGCTAATTTTGATAATGTTGCTAAGTATGTCTGGCCTAGGGCATCCTACTTTTACAGCGATGCTAAAGGGGCCTCTGGAGGTCTTGCGATGCTCTAGAACCCTTCTAGACTAAATGGCACTAAACTTTTCTGCTGTCAAAATATCGTTGGTGCCTCTTTTAACTTCCCTAGAGGCTCTTGGTCTCTTATAAATGTTTATGCGCCCAACCAAAGGAATGTTAGGGTTTCTCTTTGGTTGTCTCTTGCTGATAGGATAAATAACAACAATGGGTTGCGCTGGTTGGTGGCTAGAGACTTCAACTCCCCCTTATTCTCTTATGAGAAAAGTGGTGGTTTGATTGACTATTATGACAATATGGTTGATCTGGAAAACTTTTTGAGTTCTACAAGCCTGATTGATATTGACTTGTCGTTCAAGCTTTTACCTAGTCCAATAGATGTATGGGCAAAGATCTGATTCAAGTTTGGTTGGATCGCTTCCTATGTTCTAGTAACTGGTCTGGCCTACTTAGGGCCACTCCGTGAGCTTTACCTAGGATTTTTTCTGATCACAATCCTTTACTGCTAACCTCATGCGATCACTCTGTTGTTGGACCTTATCCCTTCCACTTTGAAATAATGTGGAATTCCCACCCTAATTTCAAAATGAAAATTGTTGGATGGTGGAATATCCCAGTGCGTGGGTCCCCCATGTTTCAAATATTTTTTAAGTTGAAGCACATTAAATATATGGTGAAGGGCTGGAATAAAAGGGTCTTTGGGTATGTTTTCCAATAGAAGAAAATCACTGGGGATAAGTTGAAAATGATTCAAAAGAGAATGGAGGAGGGTGATATTAGTCTCTCCACTTGCAACTAGGAGAAAGTGATCTGGGGTGAGTGGGAACAAATTCTTAAGAAAGAGATCTTTTGGAAACATAAATCCAGGGTGCAATGGCTAAAAGAAGAAGATAGAAATACCTCCTTTCATATTTCAGCAGTCAAACATAAGAGGAGGAACCAGATAAAAAAGTTGCACAATGCTCAGGGAGAGGTTATCTGCTCGCCCTCCCTTTTTAGCTTAGCAGTTGTGGACTACTTTCAGAAGGCTTATGCGGCTCATGTTGAAGCTCCTAACCCGACTCTTCATAGTTTGTTGCTTGACTTGCTTCCAAATTTAATTTCTTAGATTGACAATATGGGGATTCTGAGTGTTGTCACGCCCGAGGAAGTTAAGCAGGCTACTTTTAGTGTGTGGGAATTCAAAGCTCCTGGCTATGATGGTTTCCCTCCGGCTTTCTTTCAGATCTTCTGGGAGATTGTTGGTGAGGACCTGGTTCTAGTTGCTCGCGACTTCTTCAAGTCGGGTAAGATTCTTAAGCAACTAAATCACACCTTTATTGCTCTTATTCCCAAGATAGCTGATCCCCAACATATGTCTGACTTTCGCCCTATCAGCCTATGCAATACTTTTTATAAAATTCTCTCCAAAATTTTGGTCAACTGCATCAAACCACTCCTGGATAAAATTATCAGCCCAACTTATAAAGGTTTTGTGCTTGGTAGGCATATTCTTGATGTTACTATCACAACACATGAACTAATCCACTCACTAACTCATTTGACTACAAAATCCGACGAAATATGTATAACTTGATGTATCATCGGGTGCTTGTAAAATTTGATGTGTAATTTTCAATTTTTTAAAAGTTTATCCTCAACGTTCGTCAAAATTTTGACGAACCTGGGTTTCTTTGAAATTTTGACTATCAGTTTCGTCGAAATTTCAACAAACATGAAAAATAAGAAAAAAATCAAATTGTGGCCGACATAAAGAAAAGTGTGTCTGATGATTTATTGTGACAATGTTTTACTCTACTTGAGACAGTTTGTGGAGAACTAAGGACAATTTTCTTGGGAAAAATCAGAAAAAAAATTCAAGAAGATAAAGCTAGGTTGAGGGTAGTCATTGTCTTTTTGCAGAATTCAGTTGTGAAGTCAGATTTGTAGTTCCAAGTTTGAAAATCATATTTTATAGTAACATCTCATCAAATTTCATTTTTAGAGGTTTAGGGTTTTGAGAATTTCATGTCTAGATTTTGTTGTGTGGAATCACCATAAGATCACAACCAAGGAAAAAATTCTTGTGACTGTAATTATGTGATCCATAACTCTATTGGTCATGTGGCACAGTTGTGCTATAAAAAATACTGGATGCATTCATGTGTTACCCAAGTTTAATGTGGCTATGTTGTGATAGAAATGGAGGCACTCATATAATGTAGTTAATTCAGGTTGTATAATGTAGGTGTCAATCATCATTGGGTGCATTCAAGTTGTCTCAAGTTTAATAGGTTACAATGTAATTATAGCATGATCCAAGAGTGATTACCTCTTGCTGCAATAAAGAGCCTATAACTCTGGTTGATATGTAGAGTGGTTGTGTTATATCAATTATGTAGTGCATTCAAGCACAACCCATGTTTAATGGGCTATTCTAGAGAGTGATCAAGATTTTCTAAACCTTATGAATGTTACTTAAAAGTGAATAGCTTAAACTACAAACCAAGTTTTTTACATACTTGAATGCAATCTTGGGTTACCACAAACTATAATAATGTGATCTGCTAATAACCATTATGGAAAGTATTAAAGCAAGACCCATGCTATATAGGATACATTTCCCTGATCATGTTTACATACCTTAATGATCAAACACAAGCTACCCACACACTCTATTATAAAATCCAAGATCATACCACAACTTTGTCAAGACAACTAATTTTCTGACCCAAGACTTAAGGTTGTTTTTTAATACCAACAAAAGCATTGGTAAGAGCATGATTAGGGTACAAACCCTAGGCCTCCGTAGAAACATAAATAATAACTCTAGTGGATTAGTGAGGTTGCAATACCAGAAAGATTGAGACATTATAGCTAATAACAAAATCTTGCAATCTAAAGATTGTAGCCAATAACAAGCACGCTATGTAGCTTAGTGACATTTGAAAATCCAATCTACGGTAAGAAGAATGATAGCCACTTGAGATGTGACATTCAAAAAGAGGCTAAGCAGTGACAAGATAATAAAGCTCAAACCTTGCATAGTAAAGTGGAGATTTTAACAGTGAGTTTCCTTACCCCCTTGCTGACCTTAAGGGTTTTTCAAATGCTTTTGGTAGTGTTAGACAAGGAAAATGCAATCATGGAATGACTATCCAAATGAAGTAACAGTGGTAATCATAGGTTCAATGTTTCTTCTTAGCCATTAATGTATAATGGAGGTAGTGGATTGCATGTTTGAGTAGTGTTTTGAGACTCATCAAAGATGGGAGAATAGTGAATAATACCTTGTGGACTGTGAAGTAGTGTCAATAAGGTTGAAGGATCTTAAGATCTACAATACCATGAAAAAATGAGTCCCTTGTAGTAAGTAGGCAGTCTATAGGGCATAGTTTGATTTTATAGAAGGATGCTCATGAAAGGAATCTTCAAGTGATAGTGAGTGAGTTGTTTGAGATTGCAACTGAGGGTGCAATACCCAGTCTTAAAGGAAGTTAGAAAAGTAGTAAATGTGCAAGAAAATCAAATCGTACACAACAAACAATTCACAATGTTATCTTGCATAATGCCTTGAGTTTGAAGACAAAAATCTCATTGTATCTTGACCAAAATGGTCAATCACTGGCAACCATGATTTTAAAACATGCTATTGTGCTTATGGAGGCAACAGTTTAAGCAAGGAAGTGAGTGGTGGTTTGGAATAATGGCAGGTATGAAGTACTTTCTTTATATGCATACTATGCATTCTAGCTTAAGACAACGTTCTTAGAAGAGATTGAAGGTGGATTATGGAACTAAAGATGTCACATGCAAAATCCTAGTAGTTGGAGTAGCAAATACAGTGCCAAAGAGGATAGTGTGCTGGGGAAAATTTAGGAGATCTCCACATTATCTAATTGACATATTTAATCCAATTATATATGATCTTGCAGGTCTTCAAACAAAGGGAAAATTTGCATGTCCAATTTGTGGTCCAAAGATGAAATCTCATCATTCAACAAGTTTAGGAAAGCGGGTGTTTGATGAGTATAGGCACTTCCTCCATAGAAATCATAAGTATCGAACTACTGAAAAATATCTTTTCAATGGGAAAGAAGAGACTACATCAAAGACACAAAGAATGACACCTCGCCTATGGAAGTTGGAATATAATAGAATTAATCGTCAAGGTTATACATCGGATCAAATTGTTTATCTATCATATATGATATGCTTTGAATTTATATTTTTATATTGTGTTGTGTTTACTTATGTTGTAATTGACAATGATTGTTGTTGTTAATTTGTTTAACTTATATGCTTCATGAAGGTCGTCAAGGCATTAATGGCCACTTCCACAGGGACTGAAAAGTTATCCTAAACAATTTAGTAGGCGCCCTACTATGAGCAGCTACAAATTGTGCATTTGTTTGATACAATGCATATCGGAAAGAATATAATAGAAACGCTATGGAAAATATTGGATGGAAGGCATGACAAAGAAAAAATTGTCAAAATTTGTAATGACATTCAGGAAGCCAATCATGCAATGAAAAATGTCATTCAATTAAATAGCGATGGAAACAAAATTAATAGAAGTGCCCTTCCTTGGTTATTAACAGAGCAGCAAAGCAATGCTATAAAAGAAGTCATACGAAAAATTCAATTTCCCACAGGATTTGTTGCGAACATAAACAATATAATAACAAAGAAAGGTGAATTTGGGTCAGGGATGAAAACGCATGATTGGCATACCTTCATTAAGGTAATTATTCTAGTATATTATATACACTTGTATAATGCATATACTTTTCAGTGTATTGTGTTTACTAATTTTGGAAAAATAATGAAAAGATCATTTTATAATTGTTGCAGTACGTTCTACCTCTATCTCTCCCAACAACTTTGACAACAATGTCAAGCAAGTTATATATGATCTTGGAAAATACATGAGGTAAGTATTTATATTTGTTCAATTCATTGTATACATCTTATAATTGCCATTTTTTACTTGTTATGTAATATACCTGTGATATTTTGTTAAATTCATTAATATATTTGCACCTTGAATCACTTGTAGATGGTTGTCATCTAAAAGAAATCCATAAAGAAGATATAAAATTATTGGAAGAGAAAATTCTCGCCTAATGTGTGAAATGCGTCTACCTTGACATTTTTCAATGCACAAGAACACTACCATACACCAAGTTCGAGATTGAATTCTCGTGGACTCAGACACAAGGTCAATGTGGATGGTTGAGAGGCACTTGAAATTTTGAAGGCTTTATTAGGACAAAGAACACATCCTAAGGGTTTTATGGTGGAAGGATGTATGGTATACCATACCATGGTGTACATTACTAAATATCTTCCTAAGTTCGCAGTAAAGATCCATGTAGATCGTATTTGGGATCCCAACTTCATTAACAAATTCGAAGGGGAGTACCTAATGTGGAAAGGTGATTGAGGAAAGTGAGAGGTAATTATAAGATGGTCATGGAGATTAATTGGAATACATTTCCATATGGTTTTATGTATATTGTAATTACTTAATTTTTAATCTTCAATATACATCAATTATAAATTAAGGTCGTGTACTGTGGTATTTAACTAATTATACGTCGATTGTGAATTTCAATTTATTTTGGTACAGTTGGTCGAGAGTTGGATGCACTACATTTGTACGTCGTGAACAATATTGATTGGATGATGGTATGGATTGAACGATGTCAACAATTTGGTCGCACATTAACATGGGAAGGTGTGGCTTCATTAGTTAAAGAAGCTCATCGTAATGGAGATTCCAATGTTACACAAAGGGAAATTGATTTAGCATATGGTTTAAGAGATAAATAGGTACGTATAAATATATTAATCACCCATATTATTTAATTATTTTCAATTATATTGATGTATATATATGTTGAGATTGTTTTCTTTGCATACATTCACCAAGAATAAATATGTTTATGAACCTGACGATATTGCACACTTTGCTACGTTTGACATATCAGAGGCGAAACACCACAAGGCTATGTGGTGCAATGGTCATAAATTTTGAATCAAAATGTTGGATGACATGAAGAAAACTTGTGATTTTGGTATAACTGCAGTCTTTCAGGTGACTAATGTTTCATCTAGAAGCGAAATACATCCAGAAGTCTCAGAAAATTGATACTATGGGATTTTGGATGATATACTTGAGTGTGACTTTAAGTCCTTCAGATTAATTATGTTCGTCATCCTATGGTAGAGGCTACGATTGAATGAAAATGATCTTGAGAGAACTGTTATTGAACATTATAATGGATTTACCATGGTTAATACAAGGTTGATCGAGCGAGCTGGAAATGAGCCATATGTTCTTCCAAGCCAATGTGAGTAGGTATTTTACTCAAAGGTTCCAGGTAAACCGGGTTGGTCATTTGTTGTTAGACACGATCCAAGAGGAAGGCTGGTAAAGTATAATGTGGTGGAAGAAGAAGATACCAAAGAACTAGAAGATGGTGTAGATGATGATCAGGATCAATAGTTAGTTGATGATGTCCCTGACGAAGATGTCGAAGAGGAGGAACTAGATCATGATGATGTAGGAGTTCATGTTCATGAAGATGATATCCGTGTGGATGATGACATTATTGAAACTGATATTGATGATGATGATGATGATATGACTAATCCTTACAATGTCGAATCTGGATCGGATGATACAAACAAAGAGTTGGATGAAGAAGAAGATCAATGACATTGAAATGTATGAATTATGCGATTATATTATCTATTTGATATTAATTTCTTGATAGAATTATATTTGACTTGTGTGGTTACATAATTAATTCATGATGTTTTTTAATTTTTATGCCATTACATAATTAATTTAATGATGTACTTTTTAATGTTTGAAAGGTCAAAAAATTAAAACATTGCAATAGTGATGTTAACAACCTTGAAATTAGTGTGTTTTATGTTTCATGTGATCATAAAAGATTGAAAAGTCAGTTGTAGAGGTGGTTGTTCAGTGGTTGACGTGTAAAGGCCTTTAAAAGGCATAAAGTGATCATTGTAATGGTTGTTGATGGTTGAGGATTTAAAATACAAGCTCTTGACATTCAAAAATCTATGTTTTTCTTCAAAATTTCTGTATTTTTCCTGTTATACAGCACTATATGGTCACATGCAGCCATATTTTAATGTGAAATCAATTCCAGGTCATGAAGATATGTGTTAGCTTTGATTTGAATCTTATTTGAGGGCTTAAGGCATTGATTTGAGTTAGAAAGCTTCATTTCTTTGCATACAGCCGGGTTACCCTGTTTTTGAGGGTTTTATAGTCCAAACATGATATAAAGGGGATCTTACACTTTTTGTGATTACTGTACCTTGTGTAAGAGGCCCCATGGATACTGTTGTAATTGTAGGATGCATGAATAGGGTTTAGGATGAGAAATAAAGAAGGTATAGTTGTTGTCCTCAAGAGTTTTTTTAAGAAAAGCATGAAATGAGAGGTACTTTCTGGCTCGATCCTTGTTTGCTCCTTCATTTTCTATAAGAAGGATTTCAAGGCCATAAGTATGGATTATCAAGTTAGATATTTTTTGGTCAATTCTAGGTAGAGTTGCAAAGCAAATTGTAAAGTTCGATGGTTTTAAGAAAAATGTGATTTAGGTTTTGAGTCATTTTGTAGTAGGTTTTGAATTCATGGGGATTTGATGTTTTATGACAGTACTAGCATTCGAATTGAAATGACTAATTAGAACTCATGTCTCTCCATTGTACATGCATATCTAAATTTTGAATAAGATAACCAAGGGTTATCTCGTTCATCTCACTCTTGTGGTGTGTATGATTTCTGTTTTGGCTTTAATTCAGGAATTAATTAAAATGCTTGAAATCGGGATTAGGTGATTATGTTAGTGTATGGGGCGATTTCAAGTGTTGGGTTGAATATTGATGAACAAAAGCGTAATGTTCTCAAGGATCTTATATGTTATGTGTTAAATCTATCATAAACCCTTAGATCGATGTTTATGAATTTGACTCCCTCAATGGATATATGGCACTGATGTAAGTTGTACTAATTTGTATGGTTCAGTATTTTGTTTGTCTTTACCAAGCGTTTGCTACAAATTGAAAATCAATGACTATTTTACAATATGGAATGTGTTGTAGTTATCTCATGCTCCAAATAGTTGATATTATTGATGAACAACCATTTCTATTCAATATTATGCTATTATGTTGATTAAATGAGATTATTTGTTGTTGTTAATGTTGTTTATGATAATGGTACAGAGGTTGTAAATGCATTAAAGGATCACCCTCTCGAGTCTTGTATAGCCCAAAGTGTAGGAGGTCT
>VDFB02064627.1:0-24929 GCA_007258455.2 Sequoia sempervirens
CAAACAAGACTGTATGTTGCACCATTTAAGGGTGCACATAGAACCTATTCGGTGTCCATAAATGATACCCTTCTCTTTAAAAGCTTGCACCATTTTATACATAGCTATGAAGTAATCTGGTGAAGTGTAAAGTAGTTTTCTCTATTTAATTAATTATTTGGGGCATCCATGGAGAATAACTAGGAGAAACTTTTAATTTTTAGTATTTTGTATACTTTGTTTTAGAATAGATGTTTAAATATTTGAAAATGTTCCAAAATTTTAAATGAATGGAATGAATTTTGTTCAAAATCCTTTGCTAAATCTAATTAAGTGATAGAAAAGAATTTGTGATATTCATGGAATATTATGACAAATCTTTTGGTTTCATGATGTTTGAACTCATTGTTTCAATTTGGAATGTATATCTAAAATATTCAATGAATAACCATAGTCCCTTTGAGATCAACAATATCACATCATTACCCGAGAGTGACCCTAGTGCAACCATGACCTAGTTATTGGAGACTTGGGATTGAACGAAAACTAATCTTTGTCTTGTAAATGTAGAATTTCCCCTTAGGTTGTCTTTGTTCCATATCTTTCAAGAAGGATAGGCTCTTTGCAGTCTTGTTTGTGAAGAATTTATTTTCCCTATTTGCCGTTAGTGAAATCGTCATTAATAGGAGGGTCCTACGAAGGGGTTCTTTCAATTCTAAGGGGTTCACAACCAACAAATGATTAGAAAAGAAAATGTTTGAAAACACGCTATGATATGCATAATGACCTATAACTAGAAATGTAAGCTAAATGTAGGATGCAAATGATGAAATTGTGCAACATGGAGATAGTATGTGTACACCTAGGAAATATGGAGATACTATGAGGATAATGTGTTGTGGAGCACTAAGACACCCAGGATGGTGTATTAGTCACGTTGCTATTTTTTGGGGTAAATACAAATTCTTCAGATGTTGAAACCAAATCTTGAAAAATATCTAAAATATATGCCTGGGAGGACTAAGACACCCAAGATGGTGTATTAATCACGTTCTAAATTTATGGAATCCTTGAATGTAGTCCTAAGCTCCCATTCCAACACTTGCTTCCCTTCCGATCTTAGATTTTGAAACTTTTGAATATGGCCTATAGGTGAGTTTTCGTGAAGATGACAACTTTGTAATTCAACTTTGCACTCTAAATTATATTCAAGTCTTCAACCTAGATCTATAATCACAAATAAGAAAGATGGGGAAAACTTTTTTTTCAATGAATGGGGGATTTCCTTAGTCAAACCCCTTTTGGTAATTAAACCTTGAAATGAAATAGAAACAATGAAGGAAATGGTGAATGAACAACATGCAATGCTACAACTCAGCAAACCCTTGTAAAGTTTGCAAACTTGTGTGCAATAGCTATAATGGATATGGATCTCGAATTATTGAAATATATTAATTGAATTGATTTACTTGAATCAAAACCATACATCACAAATGTTAGCACAACAATACACATGATGCAAGAAAACTCTTTTATATAATGCTTAAATCTGAAAATGGCTCCAAATGTTTGAAGAATCTACTCTTGAATGCTCTTGTAAACTTAATTATGCTATGATAAAAGATCTCACAAAAGACTTGGGTTGAAATTAAAGAAGGAACCTTGTATTTATACTTATCTATGATTAATATCCCAAAATTATATCATGGCAAGCTAACGTATGAATTCATTAAATAAAGGAGGCTAAATCACACCAAAATTTGAAATTAAATATTAAAAATGACTCAAGGAGGACTAAGACACCCTAGGTGGTGTCTTATTCCAAAGTCCTAAAAACTTGGGGCACATACACCAAAAAGGGCCCAATCTAGATAGGCCAAAATTAGGGTCCCAAGAGCCTTGGGGGACTAAGATGGCCTAGGTGGTGTTTTAGTCCCAACCCAAAAATTAGGGACACACTAATGGAGTCATTAAATTGTCATTTATGCCTTGGATAATTTTGGGATTAACTAGAAAATTATGTAATTCATAGGGCTTATGGACAAAAATAGGACCAATTAAGCCATAAAGAAGCATAAATAAAGCAAGGTGGGTCTAAACAAGTGTGAAAATGTAAGGGTATGCATTTTACTACACTACATGATTTAATACTAGAGGGGTTCTATCGAAGGGGGTTTGAACTAAGGGGGTATTATCTATACCTCTTCAATTAAAACCCTTCAGATGAAACATCTCAAGGCTAAAATCATTAGTTTTTCCAAAAAAATGATTTTAGGCAAAAATCAACATGTCCCAAAAGTGAGAGACACTATTATGGAAACACTTGACAGCTACTTGGATATTGGTATTTTGACTTGTTTGTTGAGGGGGATTAAGTTTAAGGAAGCCTTTATTCTACTTTCTAAAAGTTTGGTAATTTTTTTGTTGGTGGACTTGGACTTGTCAGTTTGCTAGAAGTGGACTTTGCATCACAAGAACTAATTTTTTTTTTATAATTACGGAGGGTAGTACATAGGTGCTTGAAGGAGGGAAATTTCATCATGGTAAGCTTATCTTGTATCTTACTTTTCAAATTCTCTATGAACATGTTTATAAGGTGAGGATCAAGAACCTTGACATCAATTTAGGAATAAAGAAATTGATAACGTGAAATAAAGTCAGTAATATTTTCTTCTTTTTGCTTACATTTTATCAAATTAGCCAAGGTCATCTTAGGAGTCATATGCACATGGAAATGGTTGAAAATTTCCTCAACAAGTTCATTGAATGAACGAATTTTATTTTTTTGGTAATGAAGAAAACCATTCTAAGGTAGTATTCTTCAAGGACCTAGGAAAAAGCTTAGCCAAGATTTTATCATCAAGGAAAAAGTCACTACATAAGGTGGTATAAGAATTAACATGGTTAGAAGGATCTCCCTTTCCCCAATATTTCTTGAATCTAGGCACCTCTACACCTTGTGGCATCTATGTTCGCAATATCTCCAAGGATAATGGGCTACTTTTGACATAATATGTAGGTGGGCCATTTTAATTCTGGTTGACGGTGTAAATTTGTTATTGAAGGGATGAAATGGTTTGGAAGAGTTGATTTATGAGAGGTTCATTGCTTCTGTTATGAGATGGAGTTGAAAATTGTGGAGGTGTGTATGTGTTCAATTGATAAGTGAATGGAATTCTTATAGGTGGTAAATGTTATCAACGAGGATTGCACCCTAGTTGAGTTAGACTCAACTATCCTATGTAACATGGAAACATTCTCAAGTTGTGGGTGGCTTAAAATGAGAATGAATCTCCAAAGAGGGATGGTTCCCCCAGTACATCACCTAAAACTATAAAAATTTTTGAGGAAAGGGATATAAGGATATTGAAATGGAAATCCTAAAACTATAGAGGTGATGCACCAAAAACTTATAAACATATCCACTAATTCAACTCACAATTATTTTGACAAAGGATTTTACTAGATCACAATTCCATGTGAAAGAATGCAATACATAAGTAATTTGTATGAAGGTTTGAAAATTAGAGGCTTGCATGAAGGAAAAACAAAATTTTATCACAACTTCAACCTACTAATAGTATTAAACACAACACACAACCTGCATTACATGAAACTTCTACACTCAAACTTGCAAAAATGAGACATAGAAAATGATTTGAAAATGGAATCACAATCGAACATCAAATCATTAATTGAAAAATGAGAAAAAACATGAAAAAAGAGAACACTATTGTCTTTATTAATCTAAAAGGAGCTACATAACCATATTATGAAAACTTGAGTTACAAATGCTTAAAAAGCTCTCTACCATACTCAAGAGAGGAAGAAGCAATAATTGACTCAACTCTACCCAATTGAGCTATAAGTGAAAAATGGGTAACATTTATAGTGATTTATGCTAAATTCTTGCCTACCAAGCATATTATACCAATAGCCTTAAACAATCCATTGGCATGGAATCAAAAGATTTCCCCCTCAAACTTAGGAAACCATTGTAACTCAACTGCAAAAAATCCAAACCACAACAAAACAAATAGGAAGAAAACTACCAAAGCCCTTGAGGCCAACAAACTATGCAACAAGACTTAGGGAAAATAAAACATAACTAAAAGAAATGTGCCAATCACTTAGAGGAAACTAATAAGATGAAATTTGGTGTATCAACACCTTATTCGAAAGCAAAACCTACTCTAACTGGCAAAGGAGTGGAGCTCAAATAAAACCATTAACCAACTTCAAAAAATAGGCCCATTTTCTAACCAACAAAGGATGCTTATCCAACTCATGATCTGTTGATAAGATGTGAGAAGCAAGAGTACACCCCACAAAATGATGGAATGCTTTTTGAAGAACATAAACAAAATCTCCACCCCTTTGAATTTGATAAAATAGATTGCTAGTTTGAAATGAAAGAGTCTATTGTTCTCTTGTTGCAATCTCATCCTTGTGTGTCCTAATAGTCTATTGCATCTCGTTGGCATCTTTCTTGGCCAAATCCTTGATAGGGTATCCTCTTGAAAGGATGAAATATAAAATCTCATTTCTGACTTCTTGTTGGTTATTCGCTATTTCAACTTCATCATTGTTTCCATTGAAATCACTTAGAAACATGTCATCAAACTTTACACAAAACTCTTCTATCATGTTTGTGCTTAAATATCCATCCAATTGAACATTAGTCTTCTAAATCATAATAGGTTCTGAGATATATTCATGATTGATTCCATGAGAACTGAGAAATTCATCAAAACTAATATCTTGAAAAGCAATGTCTTGATCCTTTTCTTGCTTATCTTGCACAATGTTTTCATGTGTTTCAAGCTCTTGAATATTCAAATTAGGGCTTCTCTCATTGATCTATTCATGAAACAAAAGCTTGTCTAAGCTTTCACAAATTTTTTTTATCATAACTTGGCAATGATTCCAATAAGGACATACTCCTTTGAATCTCATCCAAAAAATTAGGAAGTTCATCCAACAAATCAACTAGAAACTATGGTTCAACACTAATTTATTTCATGTTTTCTAAGTTTGCAACATAAAGTTTATGATCATTCCGAAAAAAAAATTCTTGACATTCCTCTTGGGGTTTGGATGGAAGGGAACTATATTTTACCTCATGACAACTCTTAGTAAGCTTTTCAAGTTCCTAAAAAGGTTCATTATTGCAATCCTCTTTTTGATTCAATGCTTTGTTATCAAACTGATGATCCTCAAATAGTAATTCATCACACCTTTTGACACCTTCTTGCTACTAAAAAAAAACATTTTCATCATCATTCTCAATGAAAGCAAGTAACTCATTAAACCAAATTGTGAAATTATTCTCTTGTTTATCCTCTTTAACCTCTTCATACTATCGTCAAGAATGTTGTTTGTCATACTGTTAACCAAGACTCCATTTCTAGTGACTCACTTGGAAATATGGTAACTTCCACCTTTTGTTATTTCTATCCAAATATCTCATTCCCCAAAGGTGTTGGGCCCTCATCTAAATGTGAACAAGATAGATCAATCTCATCTTGAAACAAATCATCTTCGACCTCCTCATGATCAACCCTTTTTATCAAGTTTGTGACAAAAACCTCAGGTTCTTGAATCATGTAAATGCCTAATCCTACCCCCCCATGTGATTGAAAGGGTCAACTTTGGGATTCTGGGCTGCTCACTCATCTAGTTTTATATCAAGGATACCCTCAATAGGTTTTTTGGGGTCTAGATTCATGGAATGATCCTCCTGCACATGGGTGATGTAGAGGTTAGCATTTGTAGGGTTGGGGACATAAGGTTCAATATGAACTTTGGCTTTTGGTTCTGATTTTATGGTCACATTAGTGCCATATATTGTTTTGAAAAATATATGTGACCAATAAAATGATAGAAACCCACCCAACTTAGTAATAAAATCCCTAGAAAGGAAAATGGAAAAGCAGGATGGAAAATCAATAAGATAGATATATTGAGGAACTGCAAAATTTGGGCATGCATGCAAGGTAAGAGCTAAACCTTTAACAACCCCAGCTATTTGAATAGTAGAAGCGTATAATTGGATTACTCCCTTTGAAAGAGGCTCATACATTAGCCCTAATCTATTAGCTAGGACCTTAGGCATTATTGAACTACTTTCACCTAAATCTATCATGTAGTTGTGCACTATCTTGTCACCAATATTCAAACTTACAAAAAATAGAGGTGGCATTACCTCTAGAGTTGGCTACTCACTCTTGATTTTAGGGTTGTTTGTAAGCACAACTTTGGATTGATCTAGGTTAGAAGCATCAAAAATTAAAATTTTAGCCAAAGCATCTTGCAACATATATTTTTTCCCAGGAATGAGTAATGCATCAAATATTGGGATGCTAATAGTAGCCTTATTCATATGGTAAACAATATTAAATGAAGGAACACTAACATTTTTCTATTCCTTATAAAAAACAACATCATTTTCATTTTGAAAATGATGTGATTGCACCTTAGGCTAATCCTTGCTAGGTAAAAATTGACCCCTTAGCAATATTTGAATCTTTTGTGAAACTGTAGGCCCAACTTGAGTTGTAGGAGCCTGAAATTTACCTGTTTCTAAGCATTGTTGATTATTTCCTACTTTTTTCCCCTTTCAAACAAATTGTTATATCAATTCAATAGCCCTTTTCTTTGATCAAGTGTTTGCTACAATAGATGAATTAGGGTAATTTTATCCTTGCAATTTATTTATTTCACAAAAATACCCTCTTTCCAATTCATCAAGGAAACATCATAATTACCTTTCCCAATTTGTAAACCTTGCAACTCACTATTCTCCTTTTTCACATTTCTTTAGGCAACATAACTATTCTTAACAATTAAGGCCTGATTAACCATCACATTCATGCAGGTAGCTTGGTTATGAGGTTGGTTATTGGGAAAACACCAATCATATTACTGTGCCATATTCACTTGTGTAGGAATGAGCTCCTTAGAAGAGCTAGTAGTATTAGGATTATAGGGTTGAAAGGGTCTAGGATTAAAAAAATATATTTTTCCTTGGAAATCAAACTAATTAGGCTAATAGGGTGTTTATTAGGGTATATCATTTTGACCTACTTGCTTCTTAATATTCACTAAATCATTCCCAAAGGTATGCAATAAACTTTACATTTTATGCTAACCATCTTTAAGCTCTTGTAGTACCTAAGAATGGGTTGGAACAACAATTTCTTGGGCTATAGCTTGATATCCTATAGTAGGAACAAGTGGAACAACAACTATAGGAGGTAATAACATAGGAATAGGTGGTTGTACCTCAAGAAAAATTGGCATAGGAGGCTTTGGTGCTATTCTACTAGATTGTATGAGGTAATTTTCTACTAGATAATAGCTATGTCACAAGTGTTAGGAAGTGTAAATCCACCCATAGACTGAATCATCATAGATATCTCACTATTTAAAGCCTTAAGAAAAAATAGAAATGCAAGTTGAGGTGAAGGCTTTACCATAATTGGAATCCTATCACATGTCCTCTAGAAATGGTAATTGAAATTCGACATGTGCTCATGTGGAGGTCTTTTGATGGCACTTAATTGTTCCAACAAAGAAAAATGATCTAACTTGTCTTCAAATTGTCTATGCAAGTCATCACCTAGCTAATCCCATGTTGCGATCGAATTTGCAGGAAGACCTCTAAACCACTTCAAGGCTTTTCCTTTCAGTGATGTGACCAAAAGCCTAAGTGCAACATTTTCTTCAAAGATATTATGAACTAAGCACAATGTTGACACATCACAAATGTGGTCAATAGGAGTGGTATGATCTTCTCCGATGAAATATGGAAAACTTTTGAGGGCTACAATCAAAATATCATCATGTTGAGCAATGTATAATGGGTTTCCCTCACTAAAAGATGCAAATGTGAATTTCCTAGCCATCACTAGTTCTTGTACGATTGGTACTAGATTTCTTTGCACTGGATTTGTAGGGTTGAGGTTTGGAGGTGTATATTTTGATCTCCTTGGTGGGCTAAGGCCCTTTTCTTGCTGCCCTACCCTTTCTTTTTGGTGGATATAACTATAGATACTCAAATGGAGAAGCACTTGCTCTAGTTTTCACTCTTATCATAAGTTGGTTACACTAGATTTTCATGCAAAACTAGAGAATAGAGTTGCTAGGTATAAATTTATAACATCAAAAGGAAAAAAAATACTACATATACAAGAACAACAACTTAAAACTTGAATTATTTGACTGAAACAAAATTTTAGGGTCCCACCGAGCATACCAAAAACTGTTATCAATGAGGATTGCACCTTACTTGAGTTAGACTCAACTATCCTATGTAACATGGAAACATTCTCAAGTTTTGAGTTGCTTAAAATGAGAATGAATCTCCAGAGAGAGTTAGTTCCCTTGGTAGATCACCTAAAACTACAAAATTTTCTGAGGAAAGGGATAGAAGGATACTAAAATGGAAATCCTAAAACTATAGAGGTGATGCACCATAAACTTATAAATTTATCCACTAATTCATCTCACAATCAGTTTGGCAAATAATTTTACTCTCACAATTCCATGTGAAATAATGTAATACATGTAAGTAATTTGTATGTAGGTTTGAAAATTAGAGGTTTGCATGAAGGAACTTCAACGTACTAACAACATTAAACATAGCACACAACTTGCATTACATGAAACTTCTACACTCAAACCTACAACAATGATACATAGGAAAGGTTCAAAAATGGAATCACAATTAAACATCAAATCATTAACTGCAAAAATGAGAAAAACATGAAAAAGGATAACACTGTTGTCTTTATTGATCTAAAAGGAGCTACATAACCATATTATGAAAATTTAAGTTACAAATGCTTACAAAGCTCTCTACCATACTCAAGAGATGAAGAAACAATAACTAAAGTAGCTCTACCCAATTGAGCTATAAGTGAAAAATGGGTAACAATAAAGTGGTAGGAGATATGATGTGTAACGCCACACATGTACTAGGGATGCTAATGGAAATACCCAAGGAAGGAATCACATTGCTAGTCAGTTGCATTGTTTTTGTAACTTGAGGGAACTGGTATACGTAGGAATAGAGGCAATTGTTGAGGGAGGAGGAATTTCAATTTCTCCTTTTCTTGTGACATTTTTCATAGAAGGACAACTAGTGGTTGAGGTAAGGTGTTTTCCAAAGATTTGAACTATGTTTTTCATAGGGTTAGGTCAATCTTTACTTTCAAAAATGCAATGAATGTTATCACACTTAATTTGGACCTATTTTGGTACCCTTGCATTAATTACCCCTTTAAGTCGTCATTAATAGGCCCCTAAGACCCTTTATTTCAGATCTTGAGGCTTAGTTTAGCTAAAAACCCAACAAAATCATCAAAAACATAAAAAATCTTAGCAACCCACCCCAAAAAACTAGATTGGGACTCATACACCACCTTGGGCATACGAGTCCCCCTAGGTGGAACCCATACACTAGGGTTGGTGTATGAGTCCCATTTGGGGCTTTTTGAAGGTTTGAGTGGGAAAATTATCATTTTAATTCAAAATTTTGGTTGATGACAACTTTTGAGATATGAATAACGGTAAATTAGGTGTTAATGCCTATATAAGCGAGCTTCTAAGTCATTATTTCATCTAAGAAAGCATTTTCAAGAGCAATTTCAAGATCCAAGCACTCAAAAATCTTCAAGCTTTCTTTCACAAGAGCATTGAAGTTTCAAAAGCAAGTAAAGTTGAAGCCTTGGAGCAACATTAAAGTGGTTTTTCAAGTTTTCAAGCTCACTTTCATTCAATATCTAGCATTTCCAAGGGTTGATCATGGTTGTCTATAGTGAATCATGATGGATTCTAGGTTGAGGAGATGCAACTAGCCATCAAGCCAAGCCTAATGACTTATTTCCTAAGTGATTCCATCCTCTATTGTCACTCTACATTCAGCCTAAGGAAGGTGCAAGCATTATTAGTGCTCCTTTGAGTGATTAGAGATCTCTCAAAGTGATTTATTCATCATTGAAGCTTCACTCATGTATCTCATTCTTTCACATTAGAATAAGGTCAACTGCATTGTATTTCACATTTCCTAATCTTAGAATCACTTAAGGTTAGTGTTTATGTTCACATTTTCATCCAAGTTTCATTATTTATATCAAGATTTAATTACCAAACTAGGGGTTTGATTGAGGAAAACCCCCCATAAACAAGTCAAGTCTATATTCTATTTTGCGGGTATTTTTATAGGTTTGGACACATAAATTAGTTTGGAAGGGAGGGCAAATGATTGGAGCATAGATTTGAATTTTAAATTCCTAAAAAAGCAAAATGAGATTGACACACTAGAAGTGGTGTATGAGTCCCACTATAGGTAATTTTTCCAAATTTTTGCAGTTTCAAATACCCATTTGCTAGATTTCTTTTTTTGCATCAAAACCTAGATCTAGGTTTCATATGCCTAGACTAGCGTATGAGTCTAAATAGGCCAAAATTTTAGGATTTCCAGCATTTCAAAGCTTCATTCAACCTCCTTAAGATTTCCAGATGCACACATTTCTTCTTGTAGCTTTCTATTATGATTTTCATGCATTTTTTAGGTCATTTCATTAAAGATTGCATCATATTATGGTTAATCATTATATCTTGCGTTTCATTTGTCTTTACAAGCCTTAGCTTGGTGGTGAACCCCTCATTAGTTTATAATCAGCTACTAGGACAACCCTATTGCACAATCTCTTTCTCCTTTGCATATCTAGGATTGAGATCTATAGGGTTATTCTTGAATGAGAGTGTTGAGTTTTGTTATTCTATCTCCCAAGCATAGAACCCAAATAAAATCCACCCTTTCATTTTTGAGAACCTGCATTTAGAACATCATAATTATGATTTGGAGTCCATTATCATCCTAAATCTTACTTGCATTAAAATTGCATTAGGGTTTGCGCTAGTTAATTGGAATTTTAGGGTTTTTTAATTTTGCATTAGTGAAAGTGCATATAGGTTGCATTTTTGCATCTCAAATAATTGAAATTCATATAAAATCTACACTTTCCCTTAGGTTACAGATCATACAACATAAAAATCATAAAAAATCACTTGAAATTTTCTAAACTTTTTGAAAAAAATCCTCACTGGGACTCATATGCCAATCTGGGTGATTTAGTCCTAGTGCAGATATTGAACTTCACTTTACAACAATACATTCTTTGTTTCTAAGCTTCTGTTTGCTACATTAAAATCTTTTTGTTTCATTTTGCATAGCTTTTGTTACATCCAAATCATTAGAATTAACATAATTTACATTCATTGCAATTGTGGATAGAATTAGATTCTTGCGCTTTTCATTTTCAACATCATTTCATAGCTCAATTAGATTAGAGTATATTTGGCATTCACTTGTAAACAAAAACATAAACACCTATAAACCGATGAACCATTTGGAAAAAGTATGGTTATTTGACTATGTCAAATCTCTTTTTCCAAGTTAACCTAACCCTCAAGCCTTTTAGTAGTGATGACTTTGAAATGTTAGATGAAGCCCTTGAGGAATTCATCTCACAAGGTTCATCCACTAAGGCTTGTTATGATAAACCAAAACTAAGAGAAGTTAATGTGATTCAACCTCAACTTATCCTTTACCCACCTTCACATAAACCTCAACCTAAAAACAAGCCTAAATTTACTCTTTATCCACCTAAGAACAATGTTTTGCAACAATCAAGTAATAATACCATTGCTCATACATACAACACTCAAAACAATCTACAACCAAAACAACCAACCCCAACAACCTTACCTTTGCTTAACCACATTTTTCCTAGTATTCCTTGTTTAACTTTGCCTAGTGGGAAGGAGTATGATATTGTTGAACAACTTAAAAATACTCTCACAAAGATATCCCTATGGGACCTAATTCAAAATTAACCTAATTATCACACTATGCTTCAAACAAATCTACAACAAGTAGTGGTTCCCTTGGCACAAATGCAAATGATGTGGTAGTTGTAGTACAAGGAATGAATATAGTTAATGTAGACATTACATTTCACCAAAATGAGTTACCTCCTTTGGAATTAAGAAAGAAAAATGATGCCTTCATGATAATATTTGTGTGTGGGAAATGTTAGTATCAAAATAAGATAACAAAAACACACCAATGCAACATTAAACTAAAGAAAAGCTAAATAGAATTGAAATCAAAGAAATCAAACAGAGCTTCTTCATAATCGTTCCATTGTCCTCTATCTCTAGTGATTTGCTTCTGAAAAACTCTTGCTTTAACTGCAGGGGCCAACACAAAGGTATAAGGGAAGTGCTCTGTCTGTCACGTGAAATGGAATGTTGGATGGATGCAGGGCTATAGATTATGCACAGGGGCTGTGGATTATGAATGATTTTGAAGCTATGATATGAGGATAATAGGCCATGATATGGATTGCTAATATGCTAAACTATGCTATGCTATGATTCTAAAGACTATGGATGCTAGAGGCTGATTGCTATAGTTTTCTTGTATGTAAGCTTCTTCTTTTTTTTCAAAGACCCGATAGTCCCTTTATAGATTTTTACAGGCAAGAGCTTGGCTGGCAAAGATCAATGGTTGTGAGATTGTCTGGTAATTTTGAATGGTGAGAGATGCAGAGGTTGAGAGGAAGATGGAAGATGTTGGGAGGTTGGAGAGAAGAATGAAGATTTGTCTTCAACCCACGGGAACAACTTTGCTCAAAAATAGAGAAATTTGTTAATTTTCTGTTTTGAAGTTATTTCACGGTTGTTGTTGATAATCCAAATTAAATAATTAAATTTATTTAATTTTGTGTGGGTTTGAGGATTTAAAATATTTTTGAAATATTTGATGTGAATAGACATTAGAAGATTTAATTAAATATTTGGAATATTTTATTGTGAAGAGGCTTTGAAAATTATTAAATATTTGGAATATTTAATTGAATGGTAGGATTTTAGAAGAGAAAATAATTTAATCTTTATTTGAATAAAATATTCAGCCAAGATTATATGATAATTAATATAAATAAATCATAATGTTTATTTAATTAATTAAGAAATGGATAAAAGAGTGATTAACAAACATTTTTTAATTGTAATGAAAAAGAATGAACAATATAATTCAAATTTTGGATTTATTTATGCATGTTGAATGAGAGATTTCCAAATACAAAATATTTAATTAATTACCGACTTATTGTGATGTGACCATTTTTAGGTGTATACAATATTCATCTACAATATATTAGGAATAAAAGAACCCTTGTTGACAATGGTTCTAGTCTTAATGTGTGTAGTGTAACACTTTTGGATAAACTTGGTGTGGATAATTCAAAAATTCAACCTAATTTGTTGATTCATGGATTTGATAGGAGAAACAACCATTGGGTGTGATTACTTTACCTATTACACTTGGAAAGGCCACCTTGAAAACCCCTATTCATGTAATACCCGATAATCTTTCGTATAATGTTCTTTTAGAGCAACCTTGGATTCATGAAATGCATGTAATTCCTTCAAATCTTCATCATATAATGAAGCATGTCTACAACAATAAGGTATACCAAATTGAAATAGACCCTGAACCTAAAATTTGTTTGCAAGTTCTAAAAGGAATGAAACGTCCTCTAAACACATTATTCCAACATCGAACATCAAACCTATCGAAGAAGACAAACAAGAAACAAAAATAGTGTCAAAGTTATTAGATGATGATTGGGGTTCCTTGGAGTTCACACCTTCGTTTATGGGAGAATACATAATCATAAGAAAGGAAGATGAAAAAAAAAACAACCAATTGTTATGTCAATGCATAATTAAAAAGAAAACTCACAAGCATCTACCTCATCTACCCTCGAAGAAGATACAAGCCACACAACAAAATTCGCGAACATAGATTATCAACAACCACCAAACCCAAAATAAATGGAAATACTTTATGGGTCACGTTATGAACTAATGAAGCAATTGGGTTATAGTCAAAAAGGGATGTGGAAAGAAAGAGCAAGGCATCCGTGTTCTAGTGGAACCTAACCCGCAAGAAACAAAAAGTGGTTTGGTATATTTTCCTTCTAAGATAACGCAAGAAAACAAAAGACCCTCACTAAACATCAACACCATTATGTGTAAACCTAAAATCAATCTCACCTTGACGCATCCTAAATTTCTTGATATGAATTCTAAACCATCATGGGAATACTTCAAAGATGATGAAGCCTTGAAAAAAATTCTAGGATTTTATGATAAATCATTTACTCCTAAAAAGAAAAAGGTTACATGTGCTATGATTAACACCAAACAAAATGATGGAGAAAAGGAAATTTGTGAGATGGACATGAGTAAAGAATAATACAACCCTAAATTTCCAAAACCATGTGCACTTCCTCTAGGAGATACAATTGACATACCAATGGACATTAATGATAAGTAGAAAGTAATAAAGATAGGAAAGTTCCTTGATGATGAAGAACAAGAAGATCATTCAATTTTACTCCATGACTTTCCTAAGCTTTTTTCTTGGAATTATTCTGATATGCTAGTAATTGATGCTAATATAGTGACACACAACATAGTCCTTGTTGAAAATGCTAAACCGATTAGACAAAAGATATAAAAAATGAATCCCAAGATAACCTTGCTAGTTAAGGGAGAAATTGAAAAACTCCTTGAGATTGATTTCATAAGACCTATAGAGTATTCTCCTTGGATCTCAAACATTGTCGCAGACGCAAAAACTAATAATCATATTAGGATGTGTACGAATATTCATGATTTGAATAAAGAATCTTTAAAAGATGACTTTCCCCTTCCTAATATCCAACTCCCCATAATACATCTAAGGATCACTTCATTTTTTTGAAAAAGGAATCACGTTAAAAGGAAATTATAAATGAATGAGAATTGATCAACTTATGACTAAGATTAATGGTTAAGGTAACTTAGAATTATTTTATGATGCGTTGAATATGATTAAATTTATGTTTTACTAATAATGGTGGTTGAGTGCAATTCGAGTATAGTCTTGATGAAATCAACAGGTGGAAACTTGAGCTTCATATGAAAAATGATATATATTTATGTAAGGTTTTGACAATGAGAGGGTTGCAAAATAAGAGGCATGGATTCACTTAAGTATTTCACCTTACACAACTTCTATGGCTATGCTATTGACCTCCATGTATGCGGTTTGTGTATATATGTCATATGATTAAATTTCATCCTATTATATATAGGTTTACATATGTTATGTTAAATGTTATAGTTATATGTAATTGTTAATGGGTTACAAATGACAGTTAGTGGTACAATAGTTATGAGTAATGGGTTTGGTTAATCTTTTTATAATTATTAAACACTATAACTAATGAATATTTAATTGATAAAGTGAAAGTTAAAATGGAACATAATTATATACAAATGAATCTACTATTTGAATTTAATAGGAGTTGGGTTCATATTTTATTTAAACCTTTTCCCTATTTATAAAAGCAAGAGATGAAGGTTTTAATGTGAAATAAAAAGGATTATATATATTTAAATAGAACTTACTAAATGAATATTATAATTATTAGTTGTATAGATAAAAAGGATAAACTAAAATGTAAGGATTTTTAATATCTTTGAAATAGTGATAATTTGGACATGAAAACACTAACATCTCTTATGAATCCTTAAACTAGAAGTGATGGTAATAAGAAGAGGGTAAATTAGAGATTAGGAGGGAGGAATTGAGTCACAAAAAAGAGAGAATAAAAGTCCAACATGCATGGCTTTCCATGAGGTGATGATATTCGAAAAGAACAGATGGATAAGATTTGCAAGATTTCGTCAATGCAATAAGAAGAATGTAAAGAAGGTATGACGAAGGGAATACGTCACTCACAATTTTGTCTTTCACAGATTTTGGTGAGATGGCATAGAAGATCATGACCTTTACTTTTAGTTTGAGATATTTTTATTTTTAAAACCAATTTTTATGGAAGAGCTTAACTTTCCACAACAGAAAAAAAAAACAAAACAAAGCAAAACAAAACAAAAATACAAGGAAAAACAAAAAAATGCCAGTTTTTCTTGCGTTTCTTAGATGGCTACAGAAGGCGGCTCTGCTTTTTTTTGGTGTAGAAAAAGGTGACCTAAGATAAATAAGGGAAGAAACAATAATAGGAGGGGGGGATATCGCTCAGAAGAAGGGATCGGGGTAGCAGTGAACTGTAAGGCACAATTGGCACATGAAGAGTAAAAATTCTAAGGGGACGGAGGCTTGGATTCCCTACACATTCAACATAGTAATAAGGTTCAAATGATCTCCTTTTGAACAACATAGGTGAGTAAAGGTTCTTACTATTTTTCTTGAGGATCGTGTTTATTTTCCATTTTGAGCAGCACTACAATAAAGAAGAAACTTGACTGAGTTAATGGGTGTACGAAAAAAGGACACTAGTAAAGGTTGTGAATTAGATCTATGAATCATATGGTTGAAAGTTCTAAAAAAAAATCATCTAATCCATTTATGGGTAAATCCTGCAAGCAACACCTCTCTAAGACTACCTCTCTTGAAGCGTGCTATCAATGATTTATTTGTAAGTCTGTACTTTACCATTTGGTATGCATGTTTATCATTGTGCAAAATTTAGCTCTTGTTGATTGCTTTTGTAGGAAAGTTTCTTTAAGCCTCTTCATCAGATCACTTTGTGCATGTCTGTAGACCTTGAAAACCATTTTTTTTTTCAAGCATGCTACCAAAACATCCATGTTTACCTAGGTAATGTAATATTAAATACATTTCCTTAATGTTTTTAACACATGACTATTCACTGTTACAAACCCCCATCGTGGAATTTGTGTATTCCAATCATGCATTCACATTTTTCATGCATATTTACTAGAGTGGTTGCAACTATAATATCTGACCAAATCCTTGTATCCTTTATGTTGTGGTAGATATAATGCTTTATTCAAAAACAAATCTCGTCTGGCACAAGCTGTGGTAATACTGGAAAACTTTGTAGAACCTGAAGTTATGCCTACCAATTATATTTTTCCTTAAGAGTATCATATTCATTTTATTTTTTTAATATCCTACAACTGTGGCATCCCATGGGTCTTTTTCCTTCCCTATGCATTTTATTGAACAAATCCTATGCCCTATCTGTACTTCCACATTTTGTAGTAAGATTCCAATGCCTTCGAGTCATTAGTGTGGATGAGTTCCTTCATTTCCTAGTATAAATCGATGTACCCTTTTGTTTCACAAATCCATTTCATTTAGCCTGGTGTTTCTTCCTACTTGTGCATTTGAGCTATGTCTGTGTCTATAATTTCCTTGATTGACACGTTTATCAGACCATATGAACATAATGTCAATACTCAACAATTTTTATATGATATTGTTCTATTTGAGGTTGGTCAACTCTGCGTAATAATCTTTTTCCTTACCTAGAATGGAGTTGTATTGGTATTGTTGAGCCTCTTTTATATTAAAGGTAAGTGGTGTTTAGTTTAAATAGAATTATATGAAAGAATATTGAAATATAATATAATTTAATAGTAATATTGAACCTCCAATATATTGTGAATGAGTATATATATATATATATATATATATATATATATATATATCACATTTATTTTATTATGATAAGCTTTTAGATTGTAGTGATTGGTTGTCATATATTGCAAGTGTATGTTTGATTGAAATAATATTAAAGAAAATGGGTTAGTCATTAATCGTTAGTAATGCTTCAAGTACTCTTTATATTCTTCATTTGATGTCTCACCTTTGTGACAATTCTCTCGTAAAATTAACATTAAAGGTGATTGTTTGTGTCTTATTATATGATCTTATGTTCACTCTTTATCATGTTGTTTTCTTGTTATGAGTTATCATTAATGTTTTCTTAATTATCATTTTGGAATGTAATTAGCCTCGTCAATGAATACTTGTCCTTTACAAAATTCTTGCGTTGATTTTTGTCCCAAATATTATAATAGAGGTCTTAGAGATAAACATTTCTTCTTTTATATTTTTAATATCATTGTTGTGTTATCTCGTTTCATAGTGTGGAGTAGTTTTAATGGGTTGTGAATGGCATTGATTCCAAGACATCTTTTTAACCTAATGTTATATTCCCTTTGTTTTTCAACCAAATGTCTGGTGGTTGAAGTCATTGTGTCAAACTACGATTCATCTGCGTTGCACGTACGTAGGCAAGGCTATCATAGATGAGCCCCCGACGAATTAGGTCTGGCCCCTTAGGTTCCCCTATTTCTTGCTTGAAAGCATACATATTATGAGTGGATCTTTTGTTGCGATTGAAAATTTGAAATTTTTGTTATGACATTCATGTAGGTTTGTGGTTGAAATTTTTTAGGCATTACATTTGGTATTAGAGCCAGGTTTGTAGCACTGGAATCTCTGGTTAGCGTTGCCCATGTGGTGTTGGTTGTGTGAGTTTTCTTGATTGTGTTTGTCTCCTTATTGTGATTGATTATCGAAATGACCTTTTGATGTCGTGAGTTTTCTTTCTTTTCTTTTTTATAACTGTTGTTAGATTTGACTGAGTATTAGGCATCTTCATGTGAATAATGCATTTAGTTGTTAAAGAAATGATAATGTGTTCATATACTTGATATGGAAAGAGAGTACTGAAATAGTAATGTTTGTTAAGGGAATCTCTTATTAGATTTTTTAAATGGGATAGAAAAGGTAGATATTTAAATATGTTTTGCAATGAGCTCTTTCTCTACATGATTTGGAGTGGTTTGAAAAGGAGAATCTTTTCTTCTGTGGATAAATTGAGTGTTTTCTGAATAAGTACAATGTGCCTTGAAATCAAGTGAATGTGTGTGTGGTGAAAACTTTGTCTTGTAGATATGAAAGAAAGATGTTTGATTAGTATAAATGGTTGGGTGAAGGACTTAGGTCCCTAAGTTTCATTATTACTGATAGGATGCTATTTAAATATTAACTCGATAGAGATATAAATGCTAAATGTGTGAGTGAGTGGAAAAATAAATTTGTGCTTGTGGTGCTAATGAATTGGATGATATTTTCGTTGACGTGTTGAGCATTGAGTAGACTCGATTGAGAAAATATTTTGTTGGATGACATTAGATTGAAAGATTCATTGTTAAGAAATTAGAATTGAGCTATCTTGTTTGAAATCAATGCGATGTTGACTTAATATATAATGTATTATGTATGTGTGTGTTATGATACACCATCTTGTGAATGGAGATTTAATTCATGGATTTCGCATAGTTTAGTATATTTACTTTTGTATGTCATTGAGATAAATTGGGATGTGTGGTGATCTATGAGTATATTTTGCATATATTGGAATGAGTAGTCTTGGTGAATGTTTCTTGAAGGGGTTTATGGAGGCATGGTTAATTATGTGTCAGGAAATGGTCCTGTTGTATAAAAAGTGAAAATTGGAAATATATTAGCTTTGTATTCTCTTTGTATGTGAATACCCCATAAATGTGCTTATGTTATGTATTGTGCCAAGTTGTGTGATTGACCAAGTTTAAGAGTTAGTGTAAGTAATGCATGTTTGGCTCATGTAGAAAGAAGTGATAAAATTTTGATAATTAATGTGATTTTTCACATGGAAACCAGTTATTGATGTGTACCCGTTGTGATTTTAGTTTGTGTGAGCTAGTCAATTGTGCAATGAAGTAATCATGTTATGTGTGTGTACGTGTGCATACTAAATGAAATGTGATATATCCTTTGTGTAAGTCTTGTTCTTATATTAAATATGTACCCCTAGTGTATGGCTCCCTTACGGGATTGAGAGCCTGCTAGTGTAATTAGGGGTTGAGAGATGGAGAACCTCCATCGAAATCTTAGGATTTTGAATGGACGTTAGTTCCCATAAGTCTCCCCACACTTTTGGATCACACTAGTTGATTCATCGTACAATCCTAATTCCTTGATGTTTACCTATGGATTGAGGATGGACCTAAGTGTACCTTGGAGATATATTATTGATATTCGGTTACTACATGAATTATATGTGGTTTGAGACCACTGTGGTTAGAGACAACCATTTTTCAGCATGCTATTTTATTTTGTGGTTTGAGACCACTGTGGTTAGAGAACCACCATTCCCCTTCTCCCCCTTAAGTGACTTATTTAAAAGTCACTTCGTGATTGTGATGTGAAAATTGTGCAATTGGTTGACTCATATTTTATTTATTTATTTATAATTATTGAGAATTTTTATTTGATTGATTAAGCCAACAGTGTTGAAATTCTTAAAGTTATTTGATTGATTGAACTTTAAAATTTTCCTTTTTGCCTCAAGGACTTGTTAAATTTCATTTTGAAATTAATATTTGGATGTTGCAATGTAGCTTCAATTGAATTTTATCTTTGAATTTATAATACTCTTCTTTTTATGGGACACTTATCAAAATTTGTGGTTTGATTTTATGTTACTTGGTTTGAGGCTTTAATTTTTAATTGCAAATTGTTGGCATGTGTAGTAATGTAACTATGTATAATTGTCATACTCATGAGGGGGTCCCTGACAGGTTGTATGGGGGGAGTAGATGGCCTGGGGAATTATTGTTAAAGGGGTTAATGAGACCCATATGGGACAGTTATAAACCATTTCCCCTTAATCTATCTAATTTTTATGTGGCACTATGATACTATGCATTCTCAGAGGAGAATTTTGTACACTGGTCATCCTCATCCTCAACCCATTTTGTGTGAGTTCACAAAGTGTTTAATGTGGATACGATGGAGTATAACAAATACGTGAGTATGGAGATTGACTGTTGAGCATTGAAATATGTATGAGTACATTGAGATATGTTGTGGAAAACTATGAAGAAAAAAACAAATTGATAAATGAGGATTGAGATACATTGTTAAGAAGTCAGAATTTTGTGATGCATATGATGTAATACAATATATAAATTTAATTGATTTGGTGTTGATGTAAAACACATGAATCAAAATAAAAGTGAGAAGTTTTCTAGTATGTATTAAATGAATTTGAACCAATATGGTTGATTATATCTTTTGTTGGTTGGAACAATTATTGTTTAATGACAAAGGTGTTAGCGTGATTTTTTGTTTATACTTGTTTCTATAATTTTACTGTGATGTTGTGTGGGAATTCATTCCCAAACCTTAGCAAACTTCCAAGGGGAAGTTTAATCTAAGGGGAGGGGAATGTAAGACCCTTCATTCTTAAGACAAATTTAACTCCTTGTGTTATAAATTAATATATTTATGATATATTTTTATAATATAGGATAGTGCCAATAGTTAAGGTATCATTTTAAGTTTTAAATAATAATTAGAATGTTATCCATTTGGTGTGTGTTACTATAATCAAGTCAAGTTTTCAATCCTTAGCGACTTCCAGGAGGAAGTCTATATAAGGGGGGGTGAATGTAAGGCTACTTGTCCAAATCCCCATAATACATCTAAGGATCACTTCATTTTTTTGAAAAAGTAATCTTGTTAAAAAGAAATTATAAATGAATGAAAATTGGTCAAGTTAAGACTAAGCTTAATGGTTAAGGTAACTTAGAATTATTTTATTATGCATTGAAGATCATTAAATTTATGTTTTACTAATAATGGTGGTTGAGTGCAATTCGAGTATAAACTTGATGAAATCAACAGGTGGAAACTTGAGCTTCATATGAAAAATGATATATATTTATGTAAGGTTTTGACAATGAGAGGTTTGCAAAATAAGAGGTATGGATTCACTTAACTATTTCACCTTACACAACTTCTATGGCTATGTTATTGACCTCCATGTATGTGGTTTTTGTATATATGTCATATGATTGAATTTCATCCTATTATATATAGGTTTATATATATGTTATGTGAAATGTTATAGTTATATGTAATTGTTAATGGGTTACAAACTACAGTTCGTGGTACAATAGTTATGAGTAACGGGTTTGGTTAATATTTTTATAATTATTAAACACTATAACTAATTAATATTAAATTGATAAAGTGAAAGTTAAAATGGAACATAATTATATACAAATGAATCTACTATTTGATTTTAGTAGGTGCTACGCCCTTAATATTATTGTACATCGGGTTATGAATAGTTGGCTTGTGGCTATCTTAACTCTCTATTAAGTCATATTATCATTAGTATATTGTTATTTAGTTGTTTAGGTCGGCCTAAGTCTTATATAGGTGTGTTATTAAGAAGTTGGCTGGGTGATATCCTTGGCATAGATAGGTATATATAGGAGGTTGTGAGTCTTATTTCATCATCAAGTTGTGAAGTGTGTTCTCATTAGAGATATTTGGAGGTTTTCCCCCTCGAAGTGGCTTGTTATTCTCAGTTATTATCAAGTATTTGCAGCATATTTCTTATCATATTCTTCTATTGTGCAAGTTATTTCATAACAAGTGGTATCAGAGCATGATCTTGGCACCATAGAGGCAAGGTTTTTCTCAATTTTGGAGGCGATTTTGGGAAGAGCATATCTTTCAGAATTTGTCGAATTTTTTTCTGATTTTTAAATGGTTTTTGAAGAAAATATTGAAGAAGCTACAGTCCAGATTTTAGAAGAATTGGAGCAGAACTAAGCGAATTATTTCAGAATTAGGGTTTTTGCACTATTTTTTTGGAATCTACATATCTCGCACATCTTGTTAAATTGGAGTCTGATTTTTATTGGGTTTTTGAAGACATACTAAAGGAGATTACAGTAAAATTTTTAGAGAATTTAAATTTCATTTGTGTGATTTATTTCAACATTAGTGGTTTCCATCATGACAGGGCCTGCAACAAGGGGTAAAAAGAATGCTGTCACTCCGGGGAAGACTCCTGATAAGGATGGTGAAACAATGGAGGATATTACTCATAATGAAGAAATCAATAAGGTCAAGGAAGAAATTTCCTCAATTAACAATAAGGTCAAGGAAGAAATTTCCTCAATTAAGATGGATATGTGTGACCTAAGAGGAGATATGTCGGAAATGTGAAACATGTTAAGCACCTACATAGCTGAATCAAGAAAGCAGTTCTCAAGTGACCAAGGTGAGAATTCTAGGTCAGCCACTACTAACACAAGCTTTAGTACTCCTATGGGATCTAGGAATTTATTTCCAAAGGTGGATATGCGCAAGTTTGATGGTAAGGATCCTCTAACATGGATAAACCAAATGGATAATTTTTTTGAAGTACACCAAATCCCAAATGGACAAAAGGTCCGCGATGGCTTCCTTATATTTAGAACCCGGATCAAAATTCCGTTTGGTATGGTTGGCTTTGCACTCCGCTCCGAGGTAAAAAGGGGCTCACCGTCTCATGGTCAATTTTACGGAGAACCCAACACAATATATGATAAGCGTCTGAACTTCTTGACCGGTAGCTAAACTTCAACAAACATGATCAGTTAAGGATTATATTCAACAATTCCAAAATCCATCCTTAAGAGTGGATACAATTATGGAAGAAAACTTGAATGATTTATTCTTGGGGGGTCTCAAGGATCACATTCAACATGAGGTCTGCATGTTTATCCCTAGCTCCATAAATGAGTCTTTTTATCTTAGCACGCAGGGTAGAGGAGAAGTATTTGATTCCTAAAAGAAGCAAGGGGCTAATGTGACAAGAGAGAAAGGATATTCAACACAACCTACTAAGTTGACTCCATAACAAATTGAGGAGAAAAGAGCAAAAGTCTTGTGTTTCAATTGTGATAGCAAATACAGTCGAGGACATAAATGTAGTGAAAAGAAATTGTTTTATATTGAAGGTCCCAATGAGGAAGAAGAGGAGGAACCCATACTAGAAGATGAAAGGGATTCAAATGAGGAATCACATGATTCTCAACAATCATTTCTTGTCATGCACTCTCAGGTTTCAGTGCTCTAAACTCTCAAAGGTTGTGGGGTTCCTAAAAAGCAAAAAGGTAGCAGTGTTGATACGACTTCGGTGGTACTCATAATTTCATCAACAAAAGTTGCTACTACGTCTAGAATTGTTTCATATATCCAGCTCGAGGAGTTTCAAGTTTTGATTGAAGATGGTGGTACATTTAGTTGTTCAGGGAAGTGTCATAGTATTAAATTATCCATGGGAGATTATCAACTTGATACCCCAATGTATGCGATATCCATGGGTGCAGCAGATATTGTTTTGGGAGTACAATGGCTTACTACATTAGGAACAATTGAGATGAACTTCCAAGAACTATTCATGAGATTTCAATCGGAAGGAAGGCTAGTAGAGCTAAGGGGGTTGAAGGAAAAATCTCCACAAATGGTAAGCTCTCATCAAATGCAAAATTTGCTTAAGAAAGGAGTGGATGGATTTGTGGCCCAACTATGTTCATTAGAAGTCTCTCAATCTATTACTCCTACTCATCCAGATTTGCAAGCTATAATTGATCGTCATTCAGTTGTTCTTGGAGATATGCCTAAAGGACTTCCTCCCAAGAAGGATCATGATCATGCCATACAGTTAGTCCCAGGGAGCCAGCCACCGAACATCAGGCCTTACGGTATCCACACATACAAAAGGTGAATGAAAAATTGTTGAGAGATGCTAGGCGAGGGAATCATTAGGCATAGCCAAAGTGCCTCCTGCATGAGTGAGTGATGAATGCGTGGAAGGATGATACTTGGCATGTGTCCAGATTATAGAGTGCTCAACATGTACACCATTAAAGATAAGTTTCCAATTCAGTCATTGATGATTTGTTAGATGAATTAAATGGAGCTATATTTTTTACCAAGTTAGATCTTAGATTTGGTTATCAACAAATTTGGATTAAGGAGGAAGATATTTGTAAGACAGCATTTTGAACTCATGAGGGTCATTATGAATTTTTGGTGATGCCATTTGGTCTTACCAATGCACCATCTACATTCCAAAGTTTGATGAATTCCATTTTTAGGAAGTTCTTGAGAAAGTTTGTATTAGTATTCTTTGATGATATATTGATTTACAGCAAGA
>VDFB02064628.1:0-16617 GCA_007258455.2 Sequoia sempervirens
ACTTGATGATAACTAGTACATATATGGGGGACGAGCCTCAACACTCCTGGAGAGGTACTCAAACAAGCTCCATAAAACACTCCTCCATCATCATCATCGTCTCTATGCTCCCCACTCACTATCGCAGAAGCGTACTAATCAAGGTCTCCTGTGAGTGTACTAAGGGAACCTAATGTTGAGACCGAGCTTGATGATGTAAGTCTGAGAATGGGAGGACCAGGAGCAACAACAAGGGGTTTTGCATGCACGGGGCGTCGGGGATCAACCCTTGCCCCTAATCTATGTTGTGGCATGCTGCCACCAACACCCTGAAATGATCTAAAATCAAAATAATTGGGCTTTTGCCCCAAAACAAAATCTACATACAGTTTTCTCAAAAAATACAATGGGTACTCCCAATTAGCATGTGGGGAACTATCAACAACCATATACCATCGATCCCAAAAATGTGCACTCATCTACAGATGTATGCACCACCTCATGGATATTCCAGATTTGTTGGGTGGAATGGGTTGTCGAGTAACGAGGTCAAGAAAGTAGGGGGCTAGATGGGCTTTCGTTATTTTAAGGTCTAATTTTTGTTTGTAAGAGAGACCATGGAGTAAAATTGTCTCATTTGTTCTCTCTCCTGCGTCGATGCCTATCAAGATCGAGTCGATCATCGATGGAATCAACAATGTTTTGCATTACAGATGCAAAACGTCTCACATGTGGAGCAATCAATGCTTGACTCTGCATAGCATTGATTTGTGTCTGTAAGGATGTGACTTGATCATTTATTCATGCTCTCAAGCGAGCCTCATCAGATGCCATAGGTGCTGGAGGTGGCATATGAGGGGGAGGGGGAGGGGGAGGGGGAGGTGGAGGTGGAGGTGGAGGGGGGGAAGGAGGCAGATCTAGTTGTGGCTCAGGTGGTGGATTGATGATATCATCAATGTTAAAATCATCCATGATATATGCTTGATATAATGTCCACCTGCATTTTAAATCATACAAAATAGTCCATGTGCATACAAAAATTAAGATCATATATTTAATTGAAATAGGATAAGCAACATATATATTAAGCTCATATATTTAATTGAAATGCACATATATATACATTGATTGTTCAACTCAAGAGCATGTCCATACAAAATTAAAAATTAAATGTATGTACATGTACATTTAAAATAAAAAATATGATGCATAATTTTCATGCGTACAAATCATTAAACTAAACTATGTACACACATACAAATTTCAAAATTTAAGAACTATATATGCAAATTTTTAATACATGCACATACATACTAAACAATAAACTTTGGAAACATTCACAAAATCATTTTATATCTATACACACACACACACATATATATATGATACGAATTTTTCAGCGGGGAGAAATCATGATCTAGTAGATAGTCATAAAATATATATACTATTAAATATACTATTATATATACTGAAAATTCGTTACATAAGTTCATAAATTCCACCAAATTCATAAATCCATGTCACTAAAATTATCCATCTAGAACCAAAATCATAAAATTCATGTCACTAAAAATATCCATTTGGAACCAAATTTATAAATTCATCGCACAAAATATCCATCGTTCACCAAATTTATAAATTCATAACTATTTAAGATCATTGTTTTAATTTATAAACTATTATGGCTCTCTCTTGCATAGATATTCATTTCTTTTGTGTTTCCTTTGCAAAATTAGGAGTTCTCCTCTCCTCCTAGCCATTGTCGATGCTCATCTCTGATCCATCCATAGCCACGGACATCAACAAGGGGTTTGCATCCTAGATGCAAACATCCTCCTGAGGAGGTCGCGACACATTCTTCATTTTGAATAATGTTGATTTGATCTTGGATGGTTCTAATAGAAGCATTGATTTGTGCTTGCAAGCGAGCATGCTCATTGATTTAAGTGGTGGAGGTGGGGGGTTAGGAGGTGGAGTGGGGAGGTGGAGGTGAAGGTGTTGGAGATGGATGGCGTGGAGGTGGATTGTGAATATTATTGAATGGATCCATGTGATCTTTAAGATATGAGTGAACCTGCATTAGATTTGTAATTTCAAGATGTAAGATACATGTTTAGGAAATACCTTTAAACCATTCAATATAAATGGCCTTAAATAATTGAATACAAATGATAAAATTATATGTAAGCCTCATTTATATGTCTAAGGAACATGTTATTTGAATGAAAATACAATTAACTATTGATATTGTATAATCTTGTAGGATCTTATTATTGTTAAATTTGGTTGGGCCTTAGGCAACTTTGATCACCAAATTTTAAGAACTTCTTTGATCCCCTTAAGAAATGTCATATTGGAACCCCTTAAGAAAATCAAATTACGATTTAGGGTGACATGATGGCTTAAGGATTTACATCTAGTGAGGTCCTAGGAAAATGGCATGGCTCAAATGAATGAAATTTGGTGAAGTTGCCCAAGGCAACCAAATTTCATTAAGAGCCTTTAAAGAAAAATGATGGCTTTAGGGTTTAGGGTTTAGACTTTAGAGTTTAGGGTTTAAGGTAGCAGGATGGTTAAGGGGATCTACATCTGCAAGATCCTAGGAAACAATTACATGGCATAAGGTAATGAAATTTGGTGGAGTTGCCTAAGGCAACCAAATTTCATTAAGAGCCTAAGAAAAAATGATGGCTTTAGGGTTTACGGTTTAGACTTTAGAGTTTAGGTTTTAGAGAATGTGATAAGGTAGGTATGTTAGAATTAAAGAGGAAAAATGTTATGTAATTCAACCATTAGTTGGTTTCCTAGCTAGTGGCAAGATGGATATATTATATAGATGAATGATTTGAAGGTTGTATTACTACTTAATGAGGTCATAGTTGGAGAAATTATTGAAGATTAGAAAACACCCATTCGATTTGTGGAATCAAGGAGTAATTTGACTCTCTAGAATATGCACAACTTTATAACCAGAAAATGACTCAAAAAACAATGAGATTAGGTGCCCATTGATATTCTAAATGCAAGTTTGGATAGGTCTTCCCTACCTATAAGTGATTCCAATCTAATTGAGTATGTTTTGTTATTCACATAATCCTCCACCAAATATATTGATACAATGCGTTTAATAAGGAAAGACTATTCATTTGTAAGAAGATAAAATTATATCTTGTAAAGTTCTCAAATACAATCAAATATTTTTTTGTATTAATATTGAATAGAATTACATCAATTTATATATGCATTGTTCCCCCTCTTCATCACAATGATATGCAATGGTTTAGATTGGAATATATGTTAGTTGCATAGAAAATCTAGGGCAAATTTTCCCTTTTTTTATGTAATTTTTCTCTTAGGAGAAAAGATCTTTTGTCAAATTTAAGATTGTATTCAACACTTGAACCTTAAGATAAATTTATATAGATCTCCTATGGTTGGTAAAATATTTAGCATCAAATTCCATAATTTGATTCTCTAGATTTTGTGTCATCTATTACTTTGTAAAATCTAGAAAAAGAGTTGTCACATATATATCCTCGCCATGATCTATATGTCACAATAAATACTATATAATGTTAGGGGATAAGAAATATATTTATGGGGTTACATTTTTTAACTTTTTATTGTTTTTTATTAGCTAATTGTCACATTATTTGTAAAATATTTTCAAAGTCTATGAGAAACACTTTTCAAAATAACATATAGAATTTATTTTGATTGGTTATGTATGGTTAAATAATATTTGACTATGTAAATTTTCTCGAGCCTTTGGATTGTATATAAATTAAATTGCAACTAGAATAATAATATTTTGCATGTAATGCTAGTTACTTATTTTATATTTATAAAAAATTACCATTTTTTTAATATTTTGACTTTGTTGCCAAATAGACTAAGGCATCAATCCTTATTTCATTAAATGATCATTCTCTAGTGTTGAATATCTTCCTCTTGTTTTGTGAATATTAGTTTAGGTTATGTCCTTTCAGTCTACATAACTTAGTAGTATTCATCTTTTCCATATCTCTTGAGATCCTATATTTGTTATCTATTTTTAGAGAGATAATGTATTTTGGGTTTTCAAGTCAAATATGAAGTATGAAATTATAAATGGTTTTTGAATGTTTCCAATTGGAATTGCTATAATTATACTTTTATGGCATTCTAGATATTCAAAATAGTTTTCATAAATCTACCAAATAGACCCATTCTTGACATTGAACCTACATAATTTTAGGTATGTCCAATGAAAGATTAGGGTCTAGGGTTCATAAATTTCAAATGCTTTAGTGTTATGGGTTTAGATTTTACAGTTTAGGGTCTAGGGTTTAGCAAACTTAGGGTGAAGTTTGGGTGGCCCTTGGCATAATTTAGACTTGCAAGTTAGTGTCAATTGGAATCGATTGTACGTGTTTAGATTTATGAATTTGTTAACTAAATTTGCAAACAAACATCAAGATAAACTTTATGAATTTTAACCATTCTTTAACATATTGATTTATAATCTAATTATAATTTAAAATTGAAACTAAAGTTTAATATATATCATTTTTTCCATACAAAGCAAATAAAATTTAAAACATTTAAGCAATGTGAATGATTTTTTTTAGAAAATTACCTAGTTTTCAAAATCAAAATGATTTGTTCGATTCCAATTTAGGGTTTTAACAATTTTTGTTCCAATTCAATTTAGGGTTTCAGTTTTTAAACAATTAGGGTTTTTAATGAAATTTTTTTGTTTCAATTCAAACTAGGGTTTTCAAATTCAATTTTTTTCGTTTGATTTGAATTCAGGGTTTCAAAAAGCTTCGATTTGGATTTGTAAATGCGATGTTTTTATTTCATTTCAATTTCTAGGGTTTTGAAATGCAATTTTTTTTGTTTTGTTTCAATTAGGGTTTTCAAAATCAAATTTTTTTGGGTTTAATCAAACAATTTAAGATTTAAAAGTTAAATTTTGTTTCTAAAAACACAATTCAAGGTTTTTTTTTTTCATTTTTATTAAAAAACATTTAAGTTTCATTGCAAGTTTTTGTTTATTTTTACAATTATTGAAATCTACTATAACAATTAAAAAAATGATTAAAACGTGAAATAAATTAAAAAAATACATGCTAAATTAACTTATTTCTTATAAAATTTCAATTCAAAATAAAAAAATGCAAAAAAATGGCATTTAGGTGGGGTACCTGTAGCTGGTCGTGGGGTCGCTGTCGCCAACACTCACTCGGGGTCTCGTCCGCAGAGTAGTGAAAATTGTTCTTTTTTAAAAAATAAATAGCAGTAGAAAACGGGATCCCGATTTATAAAACTCGGGATCTCGTTATTTATAAATCGGGATCCCATATTTTACAAATCAGGATCCCGTTTATTATAAATCAGGATCCCGTTTTGTTTCCATTGGTTCAGAATCCAATGGGAAACGAGATCCCAATTTTTAAAAAGCGGGATCCTGTTTCATCTCAGGCTCGGGATCCCGAACCGTAATGGGATCCCGATTTTTAAAAATTGGGATCCCGTTTATTAAATCGGGATCTCGTTTCTTCGACGCTGATTTCAATTTTTTTGCTAAGGGAAAAAACTTCCACGTTTCGTGGACTCAACTTTGTGCACTTACCCTATATACATGCTAAAATAATCATTTACACCAAATAGTCATAGCATGAAAATAAAAGAATGAAATCATCACATCAATAATCATACATATTGTTATCAAAATAAAAGAATGATGCACAAGGGCTATGCCCTCTAACCAATAAAACGCAAGAAGACATCGTAGCAAACACCAATATAAAACAATGAGTTGGCATGACATCAAAGTCATGCAAATAGTCATAGGAACTACCAAGTATCAATGTTATGATGAAAATAAAGGAACTACTAGGTACCTAATCCTATTTAAAAAGTTAACTATGACAAAAAAAATTGACCAAAAATTCAAGGAATAAAAAATGAGGTCAAAACAAATTACACCTGTATCCAAGAGGTTAGGAAACACATATCTAGAATGTGAGGCCTTTTAAATATTCAACTTTGAATAAAAATTCAAAGCACGAAAAACATGGCTAAAAGAATGACACCTATATCCTAGAGTTGGAAATCACATTTCTAGCATGAAACATTCCATCCCACAAAATAAAAATCTTTTACAAATGTCCTAAAATAAAAATAATTCACTTTAAAATAAAATAAAATTCTAAAACCATACAAAAATGCTCAATCACCATTATAGAAGCTTCAAGATTTTCATATTCACAAAATTTTATCATAAATAAAAAATACATAATTGTAAAATCAAATTATGTCCTCTTTCTCTAAATAGGCTAGGGATCACACTTTTTCAATCACATAATTTTGTTGGAATTTCTTTTAAGAGTTTTTGGACCATTTCATGTTGTTCAAGAAAACTAGAAGAAACACCGAATCAATTTTCTAACAATATCATTTTGTTTAAAATCTACCAAACACCACAAATAGACATTAACATAAAAATCTAGAGAAATTATGTTAGTGTGATGGTATCATTTTGAAATCCCAAAAATAATATGAAGCTTCAACTAAAATCTACAATTCTAAAACATATACTTGACAAAATAAAATAATTCTAAATCCAACTTAAGTAATATTCAAAAAAAACTATATGCCTATTCCAATTGATATGGAAGCATGACCAAACAAAGAATTTACATGAATAAATTGCATTATTTTATTAAAAGTAAAATACCTCTTTTTGTGCAAGCTTTCCCACATAAATTCTTGAGGTAGAAGTCAATCCATATGCATAGCAATCCTATTTTCAAATCCATAGATGCTTCGAGTAACACAAAAAAAAACCTTCTAGTCTTCCATTTTTCAATCCAAGAATTTGCACACAAGACAAAAAGGAATAGAAAAAATAAAATAAAATGACAAAGCCATTCCTTTTCCTTTTTATTTAAACCTCCATTTCACTCTCTTTTCCATTTCAAACTAACACACTAAGAAGATTTTTAAAAACTAGATATTTTACAAATAGATATTTTATTTTCGATATTTAGCTAATTATTAAAATCTAATATATTTATAAAATACATTTTAAATGACTAACATAGCAATTTCATTAAAATTGACTAATACATATATAAATTAAATTTAAATGCTTAACATAGTAATTTTCTCAATTAACTAATGCATTTAACTAAAATATTTTTTCAACTTATAACATTCTTCAATTATATCTACAATATTAAAATGCATAATAATTTTTCATAAAATAAATTAAATAACTAACATTTTTACTAAGCAATTAGGATTATTTTGTAAACACTCCAAAATAAGTATTATGGTGTTACATCACATGCTCTTTCCTTATCATGGGATGTAAAATGAAGTGCCCATTTAAGCTACGATGGTGTAGAATCATGAAACTTGTCCATGTCAGTGCTATGGAGGTCCAAGTGTCCATTTTTCCTCAGAAGCTTTATTTTGAATGTGGGAATAGTAAAATGATGTGTAAAGTTATCATATATTTGGTAGCTCCTCATTGGTCTGAATTCTTGATGTCATGTAATTCTAATGTAAAGCATTTTCAAATAAAGAAAAAGGTGGTCATCACCGTTGATGCAACCTATGTCATCTAAAGATGAACAACTAATATTCAAATCAAGAAACAACTAGCCATGAACAATAAGTTCACATGTATGAGTGTCAATGGAAAAATGACTGATATGATATCTGCTAGACTTTCCTTATATTTTCATCAAAAGGCATTCATTTGAGTTTGTTAACATCTCAAAATTTAGATAAGGTGAAGAATTTGCATAATTTGAATCTTTCTAGTGTCTAAGAATTAAAATTAGGGTTCCAAGCATTTCATAGGTAAGTCATATAAATCTTACCCTAATTTACAAAATTGTGGCTTAATTTGAGAATTCTTGCATTATTAGGGTTTTTTTGTTGTGTTGAAAGAAAAATATAGGGTTTTACTTGTCCTAATTTTTAAAATCGTAGTCACATTCTAAAACCCTAGGTTTTTTGAAAATCCTATGCTATGAGTCAAACTAGTTCCCAACCCGTAAAGTCAAAAAGGGCTTTGGATGAAGACCTTATGATTCAACTCCCAAGGTCTTCATGTAAGGTAATGAATGATCAAGCCCATCTGGAATTTTAACAAAAGGATTGATAGATAATGATATGGATTGTCATGATTCTACCATTTATTTAACTATGTATGGTCACATTTTGATCACTAGTATGATAGGAAATATTCCAAAATCCCCATTTCTAACATTTGGAACCTAGACCTTAGGAAATTGATCATTCCAAATATCTTTGTGGATGTGGATTTCATCAAAAGAATTATAGATAGACCCTGTATGATGCTAATGCCAGAGCCATTATAGCTAGCAATGGTGGTGGGCTAATTAGAATTGATAAAGAATACATTTCATAGGCTTTTGGTTTAAATTTAGTAGCAAATAAGACCATAGAATTCAAATCCCTCGCAAAGGAGTATTATAATGATAAGATCAATTACAAAGTGAACTATCTTCCAATTCATAAAGGGGTTTGGACTAAAGGCCTATGAAGTTCTCTCCCACAGAGCTAGAGCCTTTCAATGAGGATATCTTTGAGAATCATTTCATCAAAACATATTATGTTTTATGTCAAGTCTTGGTTGTAGATGTCAAATCTGAAATACCAATTCGCATCATGATAATGGCTGTAGACATTAAGAATTTCATTGTTAATAGAGAGTTTTATTTTTCCACCATAATATAGGTAGAATTCATAAGCAATTGGCGGCCATTAAGAATGATGCTAGAGTGGTGAACTTCAAGCGGTATTCTTTGTGATGCCACCTTTTCCTATATGTAGGTTGAGAAATGTCTATGATAAGTCTTTGCAAATAAGGTTCAATGATAAAAATAATGTCTAGCTCCCTATGTAATGTTGGACTTATATATGCGATATGCACTGCCATAACTCAAGCCTTATGGTGTTCTAAGAATGTTTTTTAAATCAATTTTTGAGACACATAGTGCTACTTTATATGTTCCTAGGTTCTTATGTTTATTATGTCCTATATTTACCATGTCTATTATCATATGTTCCTATGCTACATGATTTTATTATATTTAAATACGCTTCTTATGTTTCATGCCTATATTCAATGTTATCTCAATGCCATTTTCATTATGCTTATTATGTTTACCTTTATTATAATCCTAATAGTTTTTATGTTTACATCTTACATATGATTCTATATGTACGATTGTTGTCATAATTATGATTGCATGTATATGATACTTATCATATTCATATCTTATACTTACATAATATAATATGTACCATCCCTACATCTCTTATACCTTTTTCTGTCAACATAATCCTTATCTAATTCATCAACTCTAAATTATATTAATTAAAATGCATCACTTACTTTACAATAGTATACTTAAAATTTTGAAAATGAAAAAATATTACTTATAAATTAAGAAAATTGTTGAAAATGAAAGGAAATCACTTCATAATAATTTAAAAGGTGTAAATTTTAGAAGAATTAATTTTTCAAAATAAAATTTAATTAAATTTAAAAATGTTAATAAAAATATTAAATTAAAGAAATAAACAACAAACTCTTTTATAGATATCTGCACAAACCCCAAGGGAGCTTGTCTAGACACAAGCTTGGGGAAATCTTCGATATGGCATGGAGGGTGAAGTGTTTGCAGATTTGATTGTCAGCATTCATCCAACTGGAAATCATTTTAAAGAGAAGGTGATGTGCAAGAATGTACAATTATTGCTCTGATTTCTTTAATTTCCCATTCACTGGAAGAATGGAATTCACCACAAGAAAAATGCAGAGGTCCCATTTTGACCCAGTTGTGGGCGGCGGATGAAGTTTCACTATTTTCTTCTTTCTATGGAAAAAAAATTAATCCTGTCAGAGAGAAAAAGTTAGAAAATTCTCATATAATTGAATTATAGATAGGCATGGATGGCCATTGCAGTGATGACTCATCCAAATCAAGTTGTTTACAGCTCAGCTTCAACACAGACTTCTCCTTTTTCACACCAACACCCCTTTTTCCAACTACTCTCCTTCTCTTGGACTCTCTCACCTCTATGCAAATCAACTTCTATAAATCCCCCCTGCCCCCTCGCCTCTCCCCCTCCCCCCGTTTTACAAAGTAAATCACTAGCATTCAGAAGTTTATGAGATATGGGCAGAGATTGAAAAAAAAACACAGCTGTACAATTATTGCTCTTATTTTCTCTTTCATTGCCCATTCACTGGAGTAATGGAATTCACCACAAGAAAAATATAGAGGTCCCATTTTGACCCAGCTGTGGCCGCGGATGAAGTTTCACTATTTTCTTCTTTTTATGGAAAGGAGATTAAACCTATCAGAGAGAAAACGTTAGAAAATTCTCATATAATTGAACTATAGACAGGCATGGATGGCCATTGTAGTGATGACTCTGTTGAGAATTGTGTCTCAACCTTGCAAGCTTTTTCCAGAAAATTCTAGAATTTGTTTGTGGTAATTCTCCACATGTTTATGTGTTGGAAAAAGGTGTATGAGTTGTTAAAAAAATGTGCCTTATCCCTAGTAGAATATAGGAGGGCTATTTTTAGAGTATAAACAACTCATTGTATAATTTTTATGGGGGTCTAAACTAGAGGACAAAATTATGGACGAAAATGCTATTTTAACTTGGTTGTTTTTCCATCTTGGAGTTACAAATGACAAGTGGGTAACATGTGGCATGGTTGTTTTGCCCATGGTTTTGGCCCATGGTTTTGTAAAACCACAAATGGTTTCTAGGTTGTAAATCACTATTAAAGGAGGGCTTGGGGAGGTGTTTGAATCATCGAGTTCAGTTTGCAAGACTGGGTGCTAGAAGGAGTCTCTCCGAGTTCGAGTTTGAGTTGTGGTGATGTGCTCCTGTAAGAACTTGCATTGAAAGTGTATTGTAATCTTCTTGATTTGATAATACATTGTGCGGGTTTTGGAGGGTGGGGTTTTTTTCCCGAAAGGGTTTCCCCACGATAATTACTGTGTTATGTGTTTATTGTGATATTTCATTTATGCATGTTTATTTGTCCATTGAAATATCTATAATAGTTAGTTGAATTTGCATAATCGTCCTCTCAAGATTAGCGTAGGAAGCGATTCCGCGCACCTTTGCTTCCTTACAAGTGGTATCAGAGCCTGGCCAGTTTTGGTTCTATTTGTTGGGTACAGGGTTTTTTGAGCTAATCAAGGTTTGAGTGGGAGCTTGTGTAGAGGTTTTCATTTCTGTATTGCAGGATTGCAAAGATGGCAAGCATATCAGGGAGGATTGATGTAGAAAAGTTTTCTGGCACAAACTTTGAGATGTGGAAGCTGAAGATGGAAGATTTGTTAATTGATCAAGATCTATGGGATGCGGTGGATGAGAATACGCTGAGGCCCGCAAATCCAACTTTAGCTGCACAATATGATGTGACTGATAGAAAAGCTAAAGGTCTCATCAGATTGTGTCTTGCAGATTCAATTCTGATTAATGTCCATGAAGAATCTACTGCAAAGAAGCTTTGGAAGAAGCTAAGTGAGATCTACCAAGCAAAATCACTTGTGAATAATATTTTCTTGAGGAAGAAGTTGTATTCCTTGAGAATGGAAGAAGGTGGACGAATTTCTGAGCATCTTGAAACATTCAATATGTTGGTGACTCAGTTGACCTCAGTTGGGGTTAAGATGGATGAAGAAGAAAGGTGCCAAACTTTGTTGTGTTCATTGCCAGACTCATGGGACAACCTTGTCATGGCCATAGGGAGCACTTCAGTTGTCTTGAAGATGGAGGACGTTGTTGGTTCTCTACTTTTTGAGGAGATGAGAAGGAAGGTCTCTTTGAATGCCAAAGAGGCTTTGAGTGTTCGAGGAAGACCAAAAGAAAGAGGCAAGAACGAAAAGCGGCATGGCCATTCTAAGTCCAAGAATAACGGGAGATCAAAATATCCTAGTAAGTCCAAGGCAATCTGTTGGAATTGTGGCAAACCTGGACACTTCTTAAAGGACTACAAAGAGGAGAAGAAGAAGAAGAAGAAGAAGCAATATTTTGATTCTGAGTCTGAGAAGGAAGATGGAGATGCTTTCATCGTAGCCTTGGCCACTCATGCAGGTGACAATGCATGGTTGATAGACTCAGGTGCATCTTTCCACATGACTCCTAATAGAAACTGGTTTAGTAAGTATGAAAATTTTGATGGTGGTAAGGTGTATTTGGGTGATAACTCAGTTCTTGATATTTTTGGTCGTGGAAGTATTCGTGTGAAATTTTTTGATGGTAGAATTAGAAGATTTGATGGTGTCTTTCATATCCCGGGACTAGCAAGAAATTTGTTATCAGTTAGCAAACCAATAGATGCGGGTGTGCTTGTATAGTTTTTTGAAGCAAGTGTGAAAATAGTGAGAGGTGCTATGGTAATAGCAAGAGGAAGCAGATTGGGTACATTGTACCAGCTTGATGTATGCACAGTTGAGTGCAATAGTACTTCTGATAAGATTGTGAAAATGACTACTTTGTTGGAGAAGGAGAGGGTTTCTCTTTCAACAGATGGTCGTGGTTTTTGGGTACCCAAGGGTGCTCTATCTACCGAATGAAAGTTGCCTGTAGAGAAGAACATGTTATGGCACCAAATACTCGGCCACATAGGTGAGAAGGATCTATAGACCTTGAAAAATAAAACCTTGTTGATGGGTTGAATGACTGCAATCTTGAGTTTGATTTTTGTGAGCATTGTATCTATGGTAAACAAAATCGTATTCAGTTTTACTCGAGTTCTCATAAGTCTTCATGTATTTTGGATCTTATCCATTCAGATGTATTTGGTCCAGTTGATGTTTCTTCTATTGGCAGATCAGTTTATTATGTTTCTTTCATTGATGATTTCAGTAGAACATGGGTTTATTTTCTTAGGAGTAAAGCTGAAGTTTTTAGTCATTTCAAAGAGTTTAAAGCAATGGTTGAGTTGCAGAATGGAAAGAAGATAAAGTGTTTGAGAACTGATAATGGTGGTGAATATTGCTCTAATTATTTTGACACATTTTGTAAAGATTGTGGTATTAAAAGAGAGAAGACGACTCTGTATTCTCCATAGCAGAATGGAGTTGTAGAAAGAATGAATAGGACCTTGATGGAGAAGGCTAGGAGTATGCTGAGTGGAGCTGGACTGGAACAAAAGTTTTGGGCTGAAGCTGTTGCCACTACCTACTACCTAATAAATAGGTCTCCTACATTATCTCTTGTTGATAAGACGCCAATGGAAGCGTGGTCGGGCCACAAGCCTTCACTTAGACATCTGAGAGTGTTTGGAAGTGAGGCATATGCTCATGTGCCAAAGGAGAAGCTGACAAAATTGGACAACAAAGCTATCAAATGTATCTTTATTGGATATAGTTATGGTGTGAAAGGATACAAGCTTTGGGATCCTGTTGCACAAAAGGTATTTTATTCCAGAAGTGTTATTTTTAGAGAAACTAAGCCTTCTTCTGTTATAGTGCAGCCAGAACAGATGGAAGAAAAGAAAGATGTGATTCAACTGCCTGCTACACCTAAGAAAGTTGAATCGAGGCCCTTAGAAAGACAAGATGTTGAGGAGAGCTCTACGAGTTCTAAATCATCACAGGAAGAGGGAGAACCTGAACCTGAACTAGATCTTGTTCGAAGGTCTAGTAGATAGAGGAAAGCACCAGAAAGGTATAGATATTCTCCTGATGATTGGAGGTGTATATTTTCTTTGAATGCTAATATTGATGAATCGAGATCTGTAGAAGAGGCTCTTGGTATGAATGATTCAAAGTCCTAGAAAATAGCCATGGAAGAAGAGATGGCAGCTCTTAAGAAGAGTGACACATGGGACCTTGTACCATTGCCTAAAGGACGGAAGCCTGTTGGTTATAAATGGGTGTTCAAAAGGAAGATGGGTTCAAATGGAAGCATTGAGAAGTATAAAGCACGTTTGGTTGCAAAAGGCTACTCCCAGGTTGTAGGAGTTGATTATTGTGAAATTTTTTCTCCTGTAGCAAAAATGACATCCATTCGATTTTTACTTTCTATTGCAGTTGCTTATGATCTAGAGGTTGAGCAGATAGATGTGAAAAAAACTTTCCTTCATGGAGATTTGGAGGAAGAAATTTATATGACACAGCCAGAGCACTTTGTGGTGAAAGGTAAAAGTCATTTGGTTTGTAAGTTGAAGAAATCCTTGTATGGTTTAAAACAAACTCCTAGGATGTGGTACCAAAAGTTTAATACATATGTTTTGAGTTTGGGATTTGTGCGATCTAAATCTGATCACTGTATATATTACAAGTCTGATGGTGATTATTTCCTAGTTATTGCCTTATATGTCGATGACATGTTTATTGGAAAAGGAAAAGGTTTGATTGTAGAATTAAAATCTCAGCTCTCAACGAAGTTTGAAATGAAAGATCTTGGTACAACAAGGCATATTCTAGGAATAGAGATTATAAGAGATAGGAAAAATAGAAAGATTTGGCTAGGCCAGAGTAAGTATGTTGGTACTATTATGAGAAGATTCAATACGTAGGATTCCAGACCATTGAGTGTTCCTGTTACTATGGGAATAAAGCTTTCTAGCTCACAGTGTCCTACATCCCCATTGGAGATGGAAGAGATGAGTCGAGTACCATATCAGAGTGCTGTTGGAAGTTTGATGTATGCTATGGTTTGTACAAGACCAGACATTGCCCAAGCAGTGGGAGTACTTTCCCATTACATGTCTAATCTAGGAAGAGCACATTGGGATGCAGTAAAAAGAGATTTTAGATACTTGCGGGGTACCTCAAAGTACTCTATTTGTTTTCATGGAACAGGAAACGAGCATTCCTTGGATATTCAAGGCTACGTGGATTCAGACTAGGCCGATGATGTTGATAAAAGAAGATCCACTAGTGCATATGTGTTTACATTATTCGGTGGTGCAATCAGTTGGATGAGCAAGTGACAAGCTGTGGTCGCTTTTTCCACTAGAGAGGCAGAGTATATGGCAGCTACTCATGCCTGCAAGGAAGCCATCTAGCTAAAGAGATTGTGTTCAGATATAGAGTTCAAATAGAGTGCAGTGACAATTTATAGTGATAGTCAGAGAGCAATCTGCCTAGCGAAGAACCCGACATTTCATGCCAAGACCAAGCACATTGATGTACAATATCATTTTGTGAGAGATATGGTCGGGGATGGCAAGGTGAAGCTGGAGAAGGTGGAGACTTTGGTGAATGTTGCTGATGCATTAACTAAGCCCATGAGCACAGAGAAATTCAGATGGTGTTCAGAGTCTATGGGGCTCTCGGCCCCTAGCAATTAAGTCCATGACACTTTGGATCCCCTGACTCTTGCAAGGTGTTCGACAAGTGGGAGAATGTTGAGAATTGTGTCTCAACCTTGCAAGCTTTTTCCAGAAAATTCTAGAATTTGTTTGTGGTAATTCTCCACATGTTTATGTGTTGGAAAAAGGTGTATGAGTTGTTAAAAAATGTGCCTTATCCCTAGTATAATATAAGAGGGCTATTTTTAGAGTATAAACAACTCATTGTATAACTTTTATGGGGGTCTAAACTAGAGGACAAAATTATGGACGAAAATGCTATTTTAACTTGGTTGTTTTTCCATCTTGGAGTTACAAATGACAAGCGGGTAACATATGGCATGGTTGTTTTGCCCATGGTTTTGGCCCATGGTTTTGTAAAACCACAAATGGTTTCCAAGTTGTAAATCACTATAAAAGGAGGGCTTGGGGAGGTGTTTGAATCATCGAGTTCAGTTTGCAAGACTGGGTGCTAGAAGGAGTCTCTCCGAGTCCGAGTTTGAGTTGTGGTGATGCGCTCCTGTAAGAACTTGCATTGCAAGTGTATTGTAATCTTCTTGATTTGATAATACATTGTGCGGGTTTTGGAGGGTGGGGTTTTTCTCCCGGAAGGGTTTCCCCACAATAATTACTGTGTTATGTGTTTATTGTGATATTTCATTTATGCATGTTTATTTGTCCATAGAAATCTATGTAATAGTTAGTTGAATTTGCATAATCCTCCTCTCAAGATTAGTGTAGGAAGCGATTCCGCACACCTTTGCTTCCTTACAGACTCACCCAAATCAAGATGTTTATAGCTCAACCTCAACACAGACTTCTCCTCTTTCACACCAAGACCCCATTTTCCAACTTCTCTCCTTCTCTTGGACTCTCTCACCACTGTGCAAATCAACTTCTATAAATCCCCTCTTTTCCCCCAGCTTAACAAACAAAGTAAATTAATCACTAGTATTCAGAAGTTTCTAAGATATGGGCAGCTTCTTCTTCCGTGGGTTTATTGTATTCTCATTGCTTATATTGCTCAAGGGAGCCACCAGTAGCTTGGACAAAGATTTCTACGTTTCCTCGGCTCCATACCATGTTAGATTCTTGAATGGTGGCCAAGAACTACAACTCATCCTCGATCAAAATTCTGGTAAGTAATGGAAAAATCAAGCTATTTATGTAAAAGAAAATTGAGCTTTGCTGAGGTTGGGTGTGTTTGTTTAACATGGTCAGGCATTGCTTCGAAGAATAAGTATCTGTTTGGGAACATTAAGATGCAAATCAAGCTG
>VDFB02064630.1:0-17979 GCA_007258455.2 Sequoia sempervirens
CTCTTTGTGTCATTCATCTAGTTCTATGTGGTTTGGAGAATGATGAAAATTCCCAGCTCTTTCATAAAAACATTGAAGCAATGAATATACTAATCGCAAATCCATAGATCCATTATGTGTTTTGTGTGCTTTTTTTTTTAGGGGGAAACTCCCTTTTATTTTGTATATTTCATTTTCCTTGACATCATGCAACCTAACTTTGAAACATATGACTTGGCATAGGGATTTCCAAGTTGGTTATCATGTCTTGTTTTCCTTTTTCATTTTCTTCCCTTTGCTACTTTAAAGTAATTGCTCACAAAATGGTGTGTCACAATTCCTTTAAAGTGGGGTGCATAATTATCATAATTCATTTTTACTCTTGGTTACTAGTGTAGCCTTGTCATTTATGTGATGCATTTGTCACTTTGTAGATGACATTGGGTGTGATTTCCTCCATAAGTGTGATCTATCTTAGATTATTGGATTCCTCTTGGTGGCCTGATGTGACGCATTGCATTCCCTAGGTTGAGAATATGATGTTCTTGGATTGGTCCTCTCTTGGAGACATTAGACACAATGTTCCCTAAATTAATGACCTTTCCTAAACTTAACAAGACTCGTGTGAACATATTTTGCATTCTACATTACATTTTACATTTTTTTCTTTTTTACATTTCACATTTTTGCCACATTGCATAACACAACTTGCATGATTGTGGTACCCTTTGTTTTTTCTTCATGAGTTATAAGCATACAAATATTTTCCTGTCTCATTGAGCACAAACTGAAATTTCATTTTTCCTTGTGGAAAATTTATCAGGAGGTATAACATTGATAGGGTTGAGTGTGAAGCCCACCTAGCAGAATGAATTTTCCCTATAGCCACCTTTGTGTTTGTGAGTGCATACCAACTAGCATATGTATCTTACCTTTATGGATTTCTCACCCCACAGGCGATCAAAATTTTCATGGTCCTAGAGTGAGTACATTTAGGCCTTCTCACCTGGCAGACCGTTATGAGTTATGCTACCCCAAAGTGAGTATACATTCTATTTTAGCCTAGATCTAATCCACAACTAATTATACCAATTATCAAAGCTCCATTCGATTCTTTCTCTTTCACTTTGTGTTCCTTTATTATTATGCTTAGTTTTTCCATGGGGTTTTCATCTAGGGGGCTTGAACATCCCTCTTGATTGTTGTTATTCCATCATTCTAATGTAAGTTCATTTCAACCCTCCTCTCAATGTTCATGGCTACTTAGTGTGAGTTTGAAGCAAGTTCATCCTCTCACTAAATGTCGGGCTAAATGTGCCATACAAAAATGTCCCCTTATCATTCTCATGGTCTTTTAGGTATTTTTCCATGGTGTTTGATCTAATTTTCTCTAATTTTATGTCATAACATGGCTTGAACATGCATATTTAGGTACTAAAATTAAAATAATGATGTCTTGTGAAGGTATTGTGAAGTGTTGTAAGAAATTTCTACACTCTTCTAGACTCTACTCATTACAATTTACCTAAAAATCACCTTTTCATCACTACAAAAGTCCTATTTGGAAGTCTTGTAAAGTCTTGTAACAAGCTTTCACACTTTTCTAGGCACAACTTCAATATTGATCACTTTCTTATGCATTATTTGGTCCCTTTATGTCCTCATATGCTTTAATTAAGTGTATTTTTGAATGTAAACCTGAAAAATGACATTAAATGAAAGATAATTTCTAAAACCCATTTTTAAAGTCTTAGGTAGGACCCATTCACCATGGGTCGCAAATGAGTCCCACTTGGCTCCAAATTCAAAAATTTTAAATTTTCCTTTTGGGTTTTTATTCAAAATCACTTGATGTCAGCTTGTGATGAGGTATGAATAGGTAACTAAGCTAAAAGATAGTATAAATAAGTGATTTTCACCTCATTTTACCCTCCATACAATCTCATTCATTCAAGCATTCATTCACACATCATCTCAAGTATTCAAGCATTTTACTATATCTTATCAAGCAATATTCAAGAAGTTTGGATCATCCATTGACATTACTTCATATTTGCATCATCAAGGGTTTTGTAAGTTGATAGAAATTGCATGTTATTAGTTTATGATTTTATTTCATTTCATTATTTCATTAAGGGTTTGATTACTGGAAGTGGGTTTTGACCAAGGAAAACCATTATTCACTAACCCTCAACAATTTTTCCCCTATTGCATGTGTGTTTGTAGAATTTTGTATGAATATTTAATAGGATTTTTGGTGTTGAAGATTGGTCAAAAAGTAACCTAAGTGCTTCAAGTCAAATAAACCTTATTTCAATCTTGAAAAAAGTTTTTTGTCCATTTCCTGTATAATTGACTTCAATAACCCGACAAATAGACATTTCCAAATCTGGTGTTGGACATTTGTCTACTAATTTCTCAAAATTTTGGGAGAACTAATTCGCCAAAAGTGGTGAGTGAGTCCCACCTTAAGATTAAAAATTATGAATTTTTCATATTTTGGATCCCTACAGTCACAAACCTATTTCTGACACTTTTTCATCGGTAGCAGGACTAATTCACCACTCCGGGTGAATGAGTCACACTGTGGAAATTTGGTAACTTCAGAGAGCATTAAAACTATTCGAGATTCATCAAATCTTATCCAGGTGCACTCTGTTTCATTTCATTTCTTTATATTCTACATTATTTTATCATTAGGTCATTGTTTGCATATCATAGTGTGTTTTCCAACATAATTTAAATCTTAATTTTGTATTCATAATCATTCATTTGAATCACTTAATTGCATTTATTTAACTTAATTTAGCTTATAAAACATCACAAATAACATTATTTGAATGAACCCTTAGCATTTTTGGGCCTTATCTCTCTCCTTTTAGGTGAAAAACTAGGGTAGAAGAGCTAGAGATGTCCATAAGAACCCAAAAATCTATGGTTCAAGATGAAACATAGTGCACCTGGGAAATATTTGAGAAATATGGAATGTTATGAATGCTATTTGAAGTTATTGGAAATAAAATATGGGAATCATTCACTCAGGGTGGAGATGTAGTCCTGCTACTGTCAAAGATAGGTTTCTAACTGTCAAGACCCGAAATCTAACAAAATTTAGAATTCCAGTCTTAAGATGGGAATCATTCACTACTAGTGGTAAATCAGTCCTCTCCCAAAAATTTGAGAAATCAAGAGACAACTCTACAATACTAGATCTGGAAATGTATGCTTGTTGGGTTATCAAAGTCAATTTTGCAGGAAACAGAAAAAAAACCTTCTTCAAGGTTGAAATAGAGTTGATCTACCTTAAAGTGACTAGTTGTTTTGTTGACCAATCCTCAACACCTAAATTCTTGTTAAATCTACACACAAAAGTTTTCAAACACACATGCAAGAGGGGGAAAATGGCTGAGGGCTAGCAAATAGGAGTTTTCCTTGGTCAAACCCCACTTTGGTAATCAAACCCTTAATAAAATAATGAAATACAAGAGAATGATAAACTAAAAAATTGCAAATTCTATTAACTTACCAAACCCTTGATGATGTAAATATAAAGTAGTGTCAATGGATGCTCCAAAATGCTTGAATAATGCTTGATAAAATGTTGTAAGATGCTTGAATTCTTGAGATTACTTGAATATGATATGTGAATGTTGGAGTCTCTAAAATGGGGTGAAAATAATTTATTTATACAATATTGTGCCTTAGTAACCTATTCATACCTCATCATAGGATAACATCAAGTGTTTTTGAATAAAAGCATTAAATAAATTTTGATTTTTTTTGAAATTGGAGCTAAGGGGGACTCATTCTCCACCCATGGTGAATGGGTGCCACCTAGGACCTAAAAATGGGTGTCAAGAATTATATTGTATTTAAAGTTGTTTGTTATATTAACATTCAAAAATACACTTAATTAAATCATATAAGGGCATAACATGGTCAAATAAAGCATAAGAAAGGGATAAATAGTAAAATTATTCCTAGAAAAGCATGATACCTTGTTAGAAGACTTTACACCACTTCAAAATAGGACTTGTTTAGTGATGAAAAGGTGATTTTTAGGTTAATTGTAATGAATAGAGTCTAGAAGAGTGTAGAAATGTTTGACAACGCTCCTTCAAAAGATGTTATTATTTGAATTTTAGTACCTAAATATGCATGTTCAAGCCATATTACATGATAAAATCAAAGAAAAATAGATCAAACATCATGAAACAAGACCTAAATGGCCATGAAAATGAGAAGCGGCCATTTTTCTATGGCAGAATAACTATCCTATATGATGAGGATTCCTCTCACTTTATGATCACTACCATGTCTTTCAAGTCAAATATCCAAGACACTGAACTAAAACACACTTACCCCCAGCTCATCAATTTTGACCAATGAGGACCACTGATCTAAGATATGTTAAAAAAGGATGAGACTCTTTCAGAATTCATGGGACTAAGGCATATTCTACCATATGAAGTTTAAAAAATGGGTTTTGACATTGAGTTGGACACACATGCATACTATGTGGAAACAATGGAATCTCTTATTCACAAAATTGAAAATATAAGAGTAATATCTCAATATTTAAGTGAAAACCACCTTGTGGAACTTTACAATCACAAAATAGTAAAAAAAAATACATATATAATGGTGAAAATGTCTCTAAGGCACCAAAGAATGAGGGATTCAATATTCCCCTTAGTTCCATCCATCAAGAGAAATCAACAATATTGGTAGAAAAATACAACCTAGTGAACTTGGGAACTGAAGAGACACCACACATCACTTTCTATGTTGAGTACCTTTTGATTTAGGAACAATAAAATATAGCTACATTTCTAAAAAAAATATTTTTTTTTTTTGTGGACCTATGTTGGCATGCTAGACCTTGATACAAATGTGGTAATCCATCATCTATTCATCTATCTAGAGGTGAATCCAATAAGATAAATTGAGAAAGATGCATTTGTAGAACACATTATTGGTCAAACTTGAGTTGTAGAAACTCCTAGACACTAGCTTCATATGATCCATTAATTATGGTAAATGGGTTTCCAACCCTATACCTATTTCTAAGCCCACTGGGGGCATCCAAATCTATATCGACTTTAGGGACCTAAAAAAGCATGCCCTAAGAACAATTTCCCTCTTCTGAACACATACATGATTGTAGATCTAATGGAAAGGTATAAAATTTTATCATTGATGGATGTATTTTTAGGGTACAACCAAATTATTATTGCAAAGGATGACTAACATAAAGCAACCTTCACTTGTCCATGGGGAACTTATTGTTAGGAATATTATTCCATTTGGGAACCCTAAAAAACATTGGAGCCACATACCAAAGGGATATGACTCTGATTTTCCATGACATGATCCACATATTCACAAAGGACTATGTCGATGACATACTAGCTAAATCAAGAAAGCATCAAGACCACATATCAAAACTAGGCCCAATATTTGACATACTAGAAGAATATAAGGTAAAACTCAATCCTAAGAAATGTGTCATTGGAATGCAATCAAGAAAGCTCATAGGGTATATTGTATAAATAAGAGGAATCAAGATAAACCCTACAAAATTCAAAGAAATTTTGGACATCAAAGCACCCTGAACAATAAACCAAATGAGGGGTTTGTAGGGAAGGCTTCAATCAATCTGTAAATTCATAGCATAGTTAGCTGATAAAACCATCCCATATTCTCATCTACTCCATAGGGGTTAGCATACAAGTTGGATGAGAAATGAGAACATGCATTCAATAAAGTCAAAGAATACATTCTAATGCCATGATTCCTCATGCCACCAATCCAAAGAAAACCACACATCCTCTAGATATTAGCTACAACAACAACCCTTGGTGCTCTCCTAGCTCAATGTGATGAAACATGGAAAGAGAGAACTATTTACTATATTAGTAGGACCTTGGTGGGACACAAGATAAATTATATACACATTCATTGAGAAAGCTTCTATTGTAGTAGTGTTTTCCTCAGAGAAGTTTAGACACTACACACTTGCTCATCAAATAAAGCTCATCACTAAGATAGATCCCCTAAAGTATCTAATTTTTAAACCAATGCTCACAAGATGAATGGATAAGTGGGTCATGATCTTGACAGAATATGACATTGAATATATGAAATTAAAGGCTATCAAGGGACAAGTAATTATAGATCAATTGGCAAAGGAACTTATATATGTGAAGAGTCCACTGGTATCAAAATTTCCAAATGATTCAATATTCAACCTAAGTGTCATAGACCATTGGAAGGTATACTTTGAAGAATCATATACATAGCATGGGTTAGGAGTAGGAATCCTCTTCAACACACCACAAGGGGATTGTATCCCAAAATCATACAGGTTGTCTTTTCCTTGCACCAACAACATTACAGAGTACAAAGCCCTTCTAATAGGACTTTGGATTGCAGCAAATTGAAAAATCATGGCACTCAAGGTCTATGGGGACTCGTAATGTATTATCAACCAAGTCAATGATGAATATCAAACTAAGGATGAAAAATTACCCCATAGAGGAAGCTAGTGGAGGATCTCAAAGATTTCTTCATTGACATAACATTTAAATAGATATTCATGGTAAACAATAGAGTAGGTGATGCCATGGCTACAATCAAATCACTACTAGATATCCCATCGAAAGTCTACAAACATGAATTCCTTGTAGTGCAGATTCTCATACTAGCATTAGAGGTACCAAAATTTGAGTTTGTGTGTGAAATTATTGGTCCCAATGATCTTCGGTACCATGAAATATTCTTCACCTACCTAAAAATAGGAGTCCTCTCCACTGACATCACCACGAATCTCAAAAGAACCTTTATTAAGAATTCATCATGTTTCGTCATCTTAGGAGACACCCTATAATATAGAAGTATCAAAGTAACCCTCTTCTAATGACTTTATCCCAAGAAAGCTTTGACTACTTTAACTGAGGTACACAATGGTATTTGTGGTTCACATTCTAGTGGTATGACCTTTTCTAAAAAACTGTTGAGGATGGGTTACTACTAGCTTACAATGGAAGAAGAAGCTCACAACTACATCTAAAATTGCATGTAATGTCAACATCATGGGGACCTCATCCATGCACCAACTCAAGATCTCAACCCAATTGTAACATATTGGCCTTTTTCACAATAGGGGCTTGATCACATTAGAAAAATTATACCATCTCATCTAATGGGAACAAGTTCATTATTACCACCATAGAATATGTCATAGAGTGAGGAGAGGCCATCCCCATGACCTATATCACTGGGAAGTAGATTTTCTCATTTTTCTTTATGATGTTCCACAAGCCCTTATATTAGATAATGCAACACCCTTCAGAAAATACAGTGTGCATGAGCTATGCCAAAAATTCAATATTCAACATCGCTTCACCTCAAATTACCCCTAAGGTAATGGCCAAGCTAATGCTACAAATAAAACTATCTTGAATAACCTAAAGAAATTTGTCAATGAAGTTGGTCATGACTGACACCTATAGCTAAATCCCGCCTTATGGGCCTAACAAATGAGTATCTACACACCTACATGTGCAACCCCTTTCTCCCTAGTCCATGGATCAAAAGCCATCCTGCCCATTCAGATTGAGCTCCCATCCATAGGAAGGAATTATTTCTTAATATCTTAGGGGGAAAGTGTACCAGTGTACTTATTTCTGCTGGGGTAATAGTGGGACATTTGAAAAATTGATTTTTTTTTAAATTTGATCTTGGCAACATCACTCTTTGAACCAATGTAATTGGTACTCCACTTCAAAGAGGGGAAAATTTTTGACATGAAAATTGACATTATGCATTTAAATCTGATCAATTAACATAATTTCTACTATTAATCAATTAATTAAGTTTATTTGATCAATTCACTTTCTACTAACTAATGTTCATCAAATTTAATTAAATAAATAAATTATTTAATTAAGTACCCTAAAGTTGCCTCATCTAATTTAATAAATCAAATTATTCAAAATTAAATGTCAACTCCCCTAATTCCTCCAAGTTAATTAATTTTAGATTAATTAACTCCTAATCATAATTACCTATTCTATAGCTTTTGACTCAACCTTGGTCAAACCCAAACCCTGATTAACTAACCGACTTGCACATGAAATTCATTTATTTTAATTAACTAATTACCTTATTTTCTCTCACAAAATCATATGATTTAAGAATATTCCTCCAATAAATCCACTTATTTAAACCCAAATATTAAAGCCTCTTACACCCCTCTTACATCTCCAACCACATTCATTTACTTCTTCTTAGATCCTTTCAAATCCTCAACCATATGCATTTATTTCTCTTCCATCCTCTTTACTTGCACATTTCCCAAAATGTCCTTAGACTTCATCCATTATCCTTGTGACAAGTGTCACATTCTCATTGGCTCTCCTTTAGTTCCACATTCCTCCAATCTCTCCATTATTCAAATCTTCAACCCTATAAATAGAAGCATTCTCTTCATAATATGAATCCACAATCTTAAGCATTTCTACTATAAAAACATTCATTTTGCATTTCATCACTCATCTTTGCATCTTCATCACATTAGAAGCTTATCAATGGGGTGGGAAAAAGAATCCTTTTCACATCAAAGGATCACCACTACCACTATGGGATAGAGTTTTATCTTTCTTTCAAATGCTTACATTTAGTTTATTTGGTTCTATTTATCTTGTTTGCATATCTAGCATGATTAAGTATTTCATAGGGATGCTCTATTTTGTTTTCTTAATTTGACTAACAATACTAATGTTTGTTTTTTAACAAGTGCAGAAAAAATAATCTACATGTTCACATTTCATATTTACTAAAAAAATGACTATAATTAATAGGATTTAGTTGTATATTTTTTCCTCATATTTCTCCATTGCTGAAAAAGGATTTTGAATTAAATGTAATTAATGTTCTTTTTGTCTTTTCCCTCTTTCACTAGGAATATGCATTGCACTTAACAAGTTATTTTATAGGGTGTAATGTTTATATTTTTAGAAACAAATGGCTACTAGTACTGTGTTTGTAACAACTCATGATTATATACTACTGAAATAGTTTGGAGAAACCAAAAAAACATGGGAGTTTGATTTTTTAGTTTTTTTTTAGTAAAAAAAGTAGCAACTCTAAGTATCTCTATTTTTTGCTCTATTTTAGTTCTTTTTGTTTATATCTCTATTTTCTACTCTGAGTAACTCTATTTTTTTCTTTGTTTTAGTTCTTTGTTTTTATATCTATATTTTTTTCTCTCTTTTTTAGTTCTTTCCTCCTATGCCTCTTCCCTTCAAATTTCTTTGCTTGTTTCCTATAAATTCAATTTTTCTAGCTATACTAATTCCTTGATATTGTTTGCAAAGAAGAATTTTATTGCTTGTTAGAGAAGTGATATTGTTGTCTCAAGCATTAGAACTCGTAACTTTCATCATACCCACTTCATATACATTATAAACTTAAGCATGTTTTGAATTGAATAATAGTTAAAATTGTTACAAATAATCAAATTCATTTTAGGTTTTTGAATATTGTTTGGCGAAAATATCATCATTTCTTATTGGAGGAAAAATATTTTTTTCATTAGCTTTTGACTAAATTTAGTTGAAAATAGTTTGTTAGACTAACCAACTTTGTCTTAAGTGTTATCTAGAACTACCTATAGGCTCATATTAATGCCCATAGGCGGTTCCAAATCATAGTTAACTTCCAACCATATTAAAAAATTATAAACCTTAGTAGATTCACTACATAAATCTATAAAAATGTGTTATTTATTAAGCACCATTTATTTTATTGAATGAGAACAAGAAATTTTCTCTCACATTCATGATAGGTTTTTTAATATTGTTTTATCTGGTAATGATATCACTTATCAAAGAAATTATATTCTTGTTGCAAATCTTAAGAATTACGAGTTTTTAGAGGTTATTTTTTATTTTTATAATCCTATTAGATTCAACATTATGAATTTTCAAGTGAGTAGTAGACAATATATACCAAACCCAAAGGGTTATTCTTCTATGTAAGGGAAAATTTGGGTTTTTTTTTTTATAGAGCTTTCAATGATGATAGTAACTATGGGTGTAATGGAGTAGAAGCGTGTTTGATCTAGTCTTCAAAAAGAACATTAAGAATTTTTTTCATATTGATTTCAATGATGACGACTTGATGGTCCAATGGAGTAAAATTGATTTTTATATTAACTATCTTATCTAAATTGTTGTGAAGATTGCATGTAAATATCCTTTCAAGAGTATCTGGCTTATATAATTTCAAAGGGATAAATATTCATTGCTCTTCAACCCAAATTAAGACAACAAAATCATCTAATAAGGTAGATTAATTGTAGTTCCTACCTATTCATGCTTGGATATTATTATTTTATGCCTTGATTCCTTGTTTCCTCTATGGTTATTTTATCATTGTTCTTTATTTAAATGGAACGAAAGTGAATGTGTGTTATATTGGTAAAGTCCTTTAAAATGAAATGGATGTATTTCATTTTAGAGGTTTTCATGGGATGCATGCATGATGTGGGCATCTCAAGTGATGATTATTTTGTTTTGGTTCACAAATATGTGAATTAATATAGATGTTATAATTAAATGATATCATGGAATTTATCATTTAAATTCAATTAAAGTATTTATATCATGGTGTACAATATGGGGTATTTATGCAATTCTTTGACAATTTATATGCATGTAGTAGGTACATTTGACATGTGTGTTGAGTGGTTATAGCTACTAGGAATTTCTCCACCTAGCTCCATAGGTTTGAGTATACCCCAACAAAGGTTAAAAGGAGATGTCACATTGGCCATTCTTGTATTAACTTACTTGCCATACTCAATCCAAGCATGACAACCATGTTATTTTACCTATTTTGACCTAGATACCATCAATGGTATGATTCTAGATATTGTAACCTTTTATGTGGATGTCTTGTGAATATGAGAACTGTTAAGGGGTAAATTCTTTTGACCCAAAGCTATGAATTGGTGAGGTCACAAATGGAGGATCTCATCCCCAATTTAAACATTCAACAATTATACCTCTAGTGGGGTTTGAACCTTGATGACAAGAATGACATCGCAACAACTTAACCACCATACCATGCCACTATTGGCCTCGTGAATGTGTTGTTAATGCTTTGTTAAATTTCTCATTTTCACAATTTAATTCAATTAAATGTTTATATGGATTTAACAATGAAATTGTAGGATGAATGATATTGGAAAATGAATTTAATTGATTTTTGGGACATGGTGATTATTCATGGGAATTTGAAATGGATAAATGGAAAAGGGAGTTATATTAATTCAAACAAATTTAAATCCTATTTTTTGCAATTAATGTGAAATATGCTTTGTATATGGTTAAATGTGAATTCAATGTGGAATAACAAATTGGGTTATATTTAAATGTGTTATTTATGACTGGGTGAAATTAGGAATTAAAAGTAATTAATTAGAAAAAATATAGTATTTTATTTGGAAAAGAAAATGGTTTAAAAAGAAAAAGGGTTCCTATTTTAATTTTTTCATGTTATGAAATTGGGAAAATTTGGAGATGAAGAAATCTTTATTTTAGGCATTTTGAATTTAATTGATCGGAAAAAAAATTATTATTGGAATTTGACATGGTTAGATCCAATGGAATAGGAATTTGGAAAGGATCGTGATTGCTAATTTTCGACTCCTCATTTTCCTTTCTTGGAGAACTTCACATTTCAAATTTCATAGGGAATTGATGTATTTTCTTGATTTAAAATTCATTTGAACATTAATCTTTGAATTTTTTTGTAGGAGAAGAATTAAGGGAATGCAAAATCCTCCCATCTCCTTTTATTTAGTATTTTGATTCACATAGAGTAAATTTGTATTTAAATTTTAGAAATTATTGAATGGTTACCATGCCCAATTTTTTGGGAAATGATGAAATTGTCATTTTATAGTTTAAGAAGGGTGTTTGGAATATTTTCAACCAAAGGGTATTCTTATATTTTTGAATTTTTAAAAATTGATTTTTTAATGAATTTCCATGGTGGAATTGGGAATTTTTGTCTTTACACTATTAAAATATTGATTTTTTTGAAATTTTCATATGAAAATGATTGGATTTGAATGTTTTGAATTGATGGAATCTCATAAAATGTGATGTTATGCACTATGTTAAAATACCATTGAATTTGAAGAAAATTGCATTTTGTATTGATTTTATGCCACACTTGTTGGAGTGTGTGATAAATGTTTTGGAGCATTTGATGAAAATGTACTTTGTGGGTTATGATAGTATGAAATTTTGAAATGTTATTGAAATATTTGTTGAAATTGGATAAATTGTAAATTATGCATTGGGTTCCTTACATAACTTGAGTTTGACAAAAGTTTTGACTCTAGGACTTGGTCTTTTTTGCTATGAGAGTTTGGATGGTTTCCTTCATTGGTCAATGTGACCCAATGTGAGTGTTTATGTATGCCATTGTTTTCATTCCAATTAATCTATTATTTGGATCTTCATTTGATGCTTGCTTGTCTTAGCTATCCTTGTGTCATATGCTTGATATATGTTTACTTTGTAATTGGCATGAGTGTATACCCTTTTCCAATGTGTCTTGTGTGAGTGTGTTTGGACCTTGTGGCATCTCCTAACATGGTGTAAGTAAACCTTGTTGGTTTCACATAGTATTGTGGCATAGAATTCACCATTGGACTTCAAATGTTTGAAGAGAAAATCAACATTAGTATCATATTTTCATCAATTCATTTATTTCTAATTATTTTATTTATTTGAATGTAGTTTAATTTTTAAAGGAAATTTTAGTCATTTTATATTAAATTTTAATTTATTGTAACATAATTTGTAAATCAAACCTTTCATGATATGGCTTGTATATCAATTTTGAGTGTTAGTGTTTTAGCCTGCTTATGTGTCTCGATAACGGTGCCAGGAACAATCATGAAAGATTATGAATGTAATTATGAACTTCTAGGAACATGAATTTGGTTTTTAAAATGAATCTCTTATGTTGATTTTAACATTTGGGAAGCCTATTATTGTACCTAGACAGCCCTATTGTAAGCCAAGTTACCCAACCTTTTAGAAACTTGTCAAAGTGTGTTGGGATGACTTTGAGAATTTTGGGGCAGCTTGGTATGTTGGGGTAACCTACAGTATTTATTAGGTAGCTTGGTATGTTGGGGTGGCCTAGTAGATAGTGGAGTCACTGGGGTGGCCTAATGGAAAGTGGGGTAGCCTAGTTTGAAGGTTTAAATCCCAAAATTTCCACTAAGTGTGTTTGGGAAACCTTATTCTATGCAAGGGTGGCCTCATTCCCATATGTTTTTGAGAATGTAGAACATCTTAGAGATAGGCTTAGATAAGGGTTTTCTAAGCATTATTACCTTGTCAATTAATTTTTATGATCTTTCATTTTTTTATGGTGATCATTTCCATTCACCATGTCTTCAAAAAAGCAAAATTTTCTCACTTTTGGGATATGTTAGTTTCTCTCAGTTTTAGGTCATTAGATTGGTAAACCATATAAATTAAAGTTTTTCATCATGGTTCTAGGAGTCTAATGATTTTTTTAATTTTTCCTTGAGTTTTCTCATTGAAGACTTGAGGCTACTCCTGCATTGCTTTTTGTGAAATCTTTCAAAGTTGGCCACTTGGCAAACCTAGTGATCTACGAGGATACTTTTTTAGTGAAAATTGAAGTGTCCCTAGTGTTCTATAATTTAGCACCATCAAGAAGAGCTTAGAATCATGATTCCATCACAACTTGAACAAATTCAAAAGGAGCTTGTATTCTCAAGTTAAGGCCAATCAAACTTTGGTAAAATTGGTACCTAATGTCATTGGAAAAGTGAAAAAAATGGTCAACTCAGAATCAATCAAAATTAGTGTCAAGAAAAAGAGCTTGTCGAGACCTTTCCAATGATGTTTGTTTCATTGAGTTTCAACCTCATACATGCAAGTTGTGCCAAGTCAAATTTTTAGTCAAAAGGGTTGACTAGTCAAAATGGTGACATTAGCATGTGACATGGTAGGTCATGATGTGGCAACATACTCAGTAAACAACAATGAACCCAGAATTGACATGTGGCAGTTGGTGTGGTCTTTGACAATGAATTATGTAGTGCTACGTGACCCAATCATAGGATGCCATGTAGCACCTAGTCATATGCAAAATGTGAGGAGGTGCGGGTCAAACCCCTAGCCTTCCCTACACAAGCACAAGCCTCAACCATTCAACCACATGATTTATTCTTATATATATTTGGCGCTAGTTAGTTTTAATTACTTAAAATCTAGAAAACCAGCATAAGAAAAGAGGGACGGGGGTTGAACATGTAACCACCCAACCCCTAAAATACATGCCAATGACTAGACCATCAGTGGTGTTGCATTATTATTGGGGCTTGGTTTATTAAAAAATAAGAGTAAAAGGTCGGATCACCTCTAAATTAAAAATTTATCCCTATTATAAAAGAGGAATCACCCAAATTTAAAGGGGATTAAAATTAAATCCTCTAAAGCCCAAAAATCTAAATTTTAAAGGGCTTAAATAATTTGAATGTAATTTTGAGGGGATTTTTATATGTAAAAAAAGGGAGATTTGAAGATTTATTATGTAAAATAGGGGAATTAGGAGATATTTTTACTAGATATGGTATTATTGTGTAGATCATATGGTTAAAGGTCATATTGGGAGAATTTTATATATAAAAAGGGGTGAAAATGGGAGAGTTAGGCCTCCAAGTGATGACTAGGGAGAGAATGATAGGAATATTTTTTTGTCCACTTATGTGCAACGAGAGAATGTTGTCGCTATGTTGGAAGGAAATGGAGTTTTAATATTGTTGTAGCCTTGTAATCTTGATTTTGGAGCATAATAGGAAAGGTCACTCTATTGGAGAGGGGCCTAGAGACATAACTTATTTGACTACCTCTATTATCAATTGGCATTCTTTCTTCTTTCTCTTCCATTCAGTTCATCAAATTTCTTATGCTTTATTCATTTAAGCATTTCAGTTATATTAATTAGTTATTTTTAAAGATTTAATTAATTGTTGCAATTGTTAATCATTCAAGTAGTAATTTTCATAGATCCTAATTCAAATCAAGTTTGGTATCAGAGCTTTGTGTGACTAGTATTGTAGAAGTGGATGCTAACACATTCCAAGAAACATCAAGGTGAAGGAAAGCTAGAAAAATACAACATGAGATCGACAAACGAAGGACTTTACCAACGATGGAAGAAACTAAAGCTTGGAAAAGTATTGAGCCTAAGCTTGATGATAAGACTTTTCAGCGAACCTTTCTTGACATCAAGGTTATGTTTGAAGAGATTTATGTGGAAAAGAAGAAGCACAAAAAGGGAGATTCTTTGAACTAAGAAAAGAAGGAAGATCAAAAGGAAAGAGATGGAAAGCTAAAGAAACTCCATCTCCTCCATCTTCCCATTCTTCTCCATCTTCCCCTTCTTCTTCTACTATTAATCCTTTCAAGAGAAAGTATAAGCCTATTATTAAACTAGATGTAAAATTTTAATTTCCTAACTACTGTGGGGAGTTAAATGCCGAAAAGTGATGATTGGATCCAATAGGTAGAAGTGTATTGTAGGATTCAAGGCCTAAAAAAATTCTTCTAGGATCTAGTTAGCCACTCTTCGGTTGGGAGGTACAACTCTCACCTGGTGGGAGAGTAGGACTTAGGAGGAAATTGCTTGTCATGGTAAGGTTAATATGCCCTGGATGGAATTTTTTGATGCCCTTAAAAATAGTTTTATCCTTTAGGTTATATGAAAAAATTAACAATCAATTTGAAAAACCTTATGCAACGTAAGGGTTTGTTTGTTCAAGATTGCACCCATGAGTTTAGAAAACAAGCTAGATTGCTTTAAATGTTCCATTATATACTTAGGATACACTACTTAAGTACATATGAGGTTTTCATTCTTACCTAACTCATACTATTCTAATGTTGATTCCTAGTAATCTAGATAAAGTGTAAGTCCAAGCCACTCATTTAGAGTCAAGGGTAAGAACACTTTCAGTGATAATTTCTCAAAGAAACCATATAAGTCTAAGGGGAAGTCTAAGGGTAAAGAAAAAGAAAAATATTAAGGAAAAGGGAATAAGACAACTATAGCTAGGAAGGAGGGTGATAAGACCATATGCTCCCATTGTAAGAAAGAGGGGCATGATGATTTGAAGTGTTGGAAGTTGTATCTAGAATTAAGGCTTAAAAAATACAAAGGAAATGAAGGAAAGCAAAAGAATGTTGTAGTGATTCAACAAGATCTTGGATATGATTCTGGAGATGAAATACAAATTGTTGCTACTAAGGTCCAAGGTAAAGGGAAAGGTATTATTGATGGTGTTTTTATGCACTTCTCAACACAGGCGGGCGTGGGTGCACTACCTCTTTGAAAGACAATACTCCACAATCGTTAGAACACTATCCCAAGGTCTCTCGGATGTCAGTCATGATGGTGCTTAGATACCTCAATAGTTGATGTGATTTGCTGGGAATCACAAGGCGGTCTTACAGAAAATACAAAGTGTGGACACAAAGCATGAAGTTGGATTTTGGAATGGAGTTCTTAGGATAAAAGGCATTGCACTTTGGTGTAGGTTCAAACAGCAATCTTGGACTCCATTTAGTTGTTGGATTTGGCTTTACAATGTGCAATGAACCTTAGCATAGGTCGTTACTAAAAAAAAAGGAAAAGGGCGAAGGAGGAGAAAAGTTCCTAAGTTGAAGCTTGCTATGAATAGTGACAATGGAGTTCCTGCAATGGACAATTCCTCAAAACAATGTCCCACTTAACCAGGGATTTCACAGTATCATGGAAATTGTGCTATCTTCTAAGGGCTGCAGATGTTTCATCCTTCATTCACCACATGCATGCATGAATCAAAGATAAAGATTTAGGGCAGCTTTACAATCAAGTCCAGACTAACTTTGCACAGCTGTCTACCTTCAGCAAATAGCAAAAAGTATGGACTAAGGGATCATCAACAAGGCAGGAATTTTCACAATCACCCAACAACATTCCTAAGATTTATCCAAAATAAAGTAAACAGCTAACTAAACAGCCATAAGATCTAAGCTAAACATGTAAAATTGGAGAATGAATCAAGTAACATGAGAGAAATCAAGAAAATACACCAAGTCAATGATATTTCTTATAAATTTCTGCAGCATGCCTTTACAACAACTCAACTCTCTCTTTTGCAAATGAGGGAGTGCTCTATTTATAGTTTTCCAAAAAGTTAAATGAATGGCCAAGATTCATTATAATTGTGTGGCCAAGATTCATTACAAAATAGGGTTTCACCTACCCCCAAATAGATTTACAATTTAAAAACATTTTTTGTCTCTTCCCTATTTCGTCATCTAGTGGATGGCACTATTGCTCTTTTGTCCCGTAGCTAATTGCTATTTTCTTGGCTGTAGCTACTCTTCAGGGAGATCTTCCTCTTTGGCTGGGCTGTCCTCTTGCTCCTCGGAAGCTGCATGTTCAATGTACTTGAGGATGACGGCCTGGAGCTTGTCTATCTCGAGGATCTCGCATCTTAATGCCTAGTAGCTCCATTCCTTAGCATTCTCTTCCAGCCGCTTCCAATCCTTGTCATACTTCGAGCCTTGGTCTCTGAATAGCTCTGATCGATCGAAGGTGCGGGCGGCAAAACTCAGGAACTCCGTTGTAATTTCTCTGGCTGTCCCGTCCTTCATCTTCTCCTCGAAGTATGGTTTGATCTTTTCCGCATCCATTTGTATCACAGGCATATCATAGCCCATCATTAGCTTGAGATACTCGGCGCATTCCGCCTGGATTTCTTTGATCCATTCGATATATGGATCCACTCTGCTCAGGATTTGCTCTAACCTCTCCTTCCGATTGATGAGGTCTCTGCGCCACACATCCACCAGCCAATGATCCTCTGTTTTCAGCTCTAGCTTCTCCTCC
>VDFB02064631.1:0-31144 GCA_007258455.2 Sequoia sempervirens
AGGAACTTGCTGTCCCTATCACTTACAATGTTCTTTAGCAACCTATGCAGCCTAAACACCTCTCGAAAAAACAGATCTGCAACTTGTGCTGCAGAAAAGGTGCTGGTAATGGCGAAGAAATGAGCAAATTTGGTTAGCCTATCCACCACTACATAAATACAATCCTTCCCTTGGGCCTTGGGCAACCCTGTGATGAAGTCCATCGAGATACTTTCCCATTTTTGATTGGGAATAGGGAGTGGTTGCAGCAAACCGGCTGGTAATGTATGCTCATTTTTATTCACTTGACAAACAAGACACTCCTGAATGTAGCGTTGTACCTCTCCTTTCAATCCTTTCCAAGAAAACCTTTCTCGGATCTGCCTATATGTTTTGAAAAAACCTTGGTGACCAGCAACTAGAATATCATGAAAAGTCAAAAGAATCTTCTTCTTAAGCTTAGAATCAGCCACCAGAAAGATTCTTCCCTTATAATGTATCAATCCCTCTATTACCTTGTACCTTTCATCGTGAAAAGTACCCTCAAGAATGCTGGTTGTAAACTGATTTTTGGCATAATCAGCAAGCAACATGTCTCTCCAATCTGCAGTAAGCTCACACAATGAGCTAAGATGAGGTCTTCTGGATAGAGCATCAGCCACGATATTATTTTTCCTTTTGACATATTCAATGTCAAAGTCGTAAGCTTGAAGCTTACTCACCCATTTCTATTGCCTCTCATTTAGGTCCTTCTGGTGCATGAAATGCTTGAGGCTATTGTGGTCAGTCTTAACCACGAATTTGTTCCCCACCAAGTACTGCGTGAACTTGGCTAATGCATGCATAATAGCAAGCATTTCTTTGTCATAAATTGAATATGTCCTTTCGACACCCCGTAATTTTCTGCTCTCAAACACGATAGGGTGTTTGTCTTGCATCAGGACAGCCCCAACTCCCTCACCTGATGCATCACACTGCAGCTCGAATGGCTTGGAGAAATCCGGGATAGCCAAAACTGGACACGAGCTCATGATCTTCTTGAACTTGTCAAAGACAATTTGAGCCTTTTCTGACCAAACAAAGGCTCCCTTTTTGGTGAGATCAGTAAGAGGAGCAACATTCTGCGAATACCCCTTTACGAATCTCCGATAAAAACCACAAAGACCCAGAAAACCTTTCAACTGAGTCAAGTTCTCAGGTGGTGGCCAATCAACTACTGCTTTGATCTTTTCCGGATCCACCTTCACTCCCTCAGCACTGATTATGTGGCCAAGGTACAATAACTCCTCCATTCCAAATTCACATTTGGAAGCTTTTGCGAACAAACTCTCAGATTCCAGGATACTAAGCACTTCCTCCAAGTGCTTGAGATGATCTTCCCAAGTCTTGTTGTAGATCAGAATATCATCAAAAAATATCAACACAAACCTTCTTAACTGATTCTGAAAAACACGGTTCATGCAAGACTGAAAGGTAGCCGGAGCGTTAGTCAGCAAATGGCATGACTAAAATTGAAATGGCCATAGTGACATCGAAAGTTGTCTTCTCCATGGATCTCATTGAATCGTTGGTAACCAGTCGCAGTGGTCAGAGAACTTAGCCCACAGGTGGCGCTCATCAATGAGCTCATCTATTCTAGGAATGGGGTATATGTTTTTGATGGTGCTTTCCTTCAAAGCACGATAGTCCACGCACATGCGCATGGTACCATCCTTCTTCTTCACAAGGACCACTGCAGATGCAAAGGGCTCTTGCTTGGGCGTATGAAACCCATCTCCAAGAGTTCTTGAATATTCTTCTCAATCTCATCCTTTTGCCTCTTCGGATACCGATATGGAGTTGTGATCACCGGTTTAGCCCCTTCCTTGAGCTCTATGATGTGTTCTGAACCCCGTTCAGGTGGTGGTCCAGGAGGCAAATCTGCAAAGACTTTGCTCTTCTTCGTGAGTAGAGACTGAATATCAGGAGGAAGGTCACGTTTAGTCTCTACAGGACTATCAGGAAGGATCATGCATTCAACAACCCACTCAGCTTGATCGTGACGGATCAGCCTTGCCATTCTTTTGAATGACACTACACGAGGACCCCCATTAGACATTCCTCTTAGAACTATCTTCTTCCCATCCGATTGGAACTTGAGCTCCATCGTCTGCAGATTCAAGGAAATCTCCCCAAGAGAACGCAGCCATTGAATGCCTAAGACTGCATCTGTATCTCCAATGTGGACTACATAGAAGTCATCCTTGACTTCGTAGTTTCCCAATTGCATGGTCATGTTCGAAATTTTCTTGGTGCAAGAAATATGAAAACCATCCGCAACCATGACCTTGAACCCTTCAAACTCCTCTGTTTGCAGCCCTTTCTTTGCTACCACAACTTCATCAATGAAGTTATGAGTTGCTCCAGTGTCGATCAAGGCAACGATTCGCTGCCCTTTGATCATTCCCCGAACCTTGAATGATTCGTTTCTTTGGAAGCTAGAGAGCTGAGCTAAGACTCCACCACTTTGCTTCTCATCTCCGGACTCTTCTGGAGCTCCATCTACTTCACTCTTTTCAAAATCAGATTGCTGGTCGGAAAAATCAGAACTACTTTCACCAGCAGAATAATACTCAATCTGATTGAATTTAACCCCTTTAGGGCACACATGATCTTGAGACCATTTTTCCCTACATCTGAAACACAACCCTTTTCTTTTGAGTTCATTCAGGGTTTCAGGATCCAACCTGGTGACATGGAGATTGCGATTCTTGAACTCCTTGTGCTGAGGTTTCAAAGGAGTTCTATGCTGAGGTCTCTTCCCTTTATCCCTTTTCTGAAAGGGGGAGTTTGACTGAAATTTTGCCTTAGGAGCAGCCCACTCCATGTTTCTTGTCTTCTTCATGGCCTCCTGCAAGGATGGTGGGTCAAAGGCTTTAATCCAACCTTTGAGAGGTTCTGTCAAACCTTCGCTGAAAAGAATCACCAATCTCCTTTCCGTGATTCCAGTCACCATGACTGAGAGTCTCTGAAACTCAGCAATGTAGGCATCAACTGTGCCATACTGTCTCAATTGTGCAAGTTCTCTAAAATGAATTTCAGGATCCTTCTTCTCAAACCTCTCGATGAGTCTAGTGGTGAACTCATCGTAAGTTATTAGACCGACCCGGAGTAGTGGGCCATGGTACCCACCACTCATGCATACCCATCAAGGTCTTAAGCGTAGCGACTTGAGCCAGCTTCTTCTTCGCCATTGGTGCAGGCGCACAGATAGTTATCCGGCTTGATCCAAGCTCGGGCTGAGCTAGTATCACTCCCGTCAGAGTGTGGAAGTGTAACTTTGTTGACAGCTTGGTACAAATCTCCTTGATTTGATGGTCTTCTTTGATCAAAGTGTCTCCCTTGTCCCTTGTTGCAGTCCGCTTGAAATCGTTATGGAGGACATATCATCTTGATGCGGCGGGTAGAAGAGTCATACTACGCCGCGACCAAGTCTCGCTACTCCACAGATAAGCATTCTCTTGCCGGGATCACGGTAGGTGCTAGCGAGCATCAAAGGTGGCCTAGATGAGACATAAGTGTTGTTTGAAGCATGCGGAACAGCATGTCCATCATGCTGGTTGGAAGCACTGTGCTCTCCTCTATACCCAGTGTTGTTCTGTGGAATGGTGTTTTGGCCCACTTTCCCCATCATGAGCGAAACCATATCCATTAAAGCATCCATCTTCCTTTCAAATCTCTATCCTGGACTGATGGATCTCTCGCCTTTCCACTTTGTCGGCTCTCGTTTGTTGTCTGCCGTTACCCCAAGCCCGACCTCTCACACCTTACCACGCCACTTGGTGACAGGAGGCTCTGACGACCCTCAAGACTTCTGAAGCTGTCTGACCCTCTGGAGGCTGATAAGGCTGAAACTGTTTTCCAACCTTCTTGTCTTCCCTTGCAATGTACCTCTTTTCTCTGTCACTCATAGACAGAACGATCACAGGATGGAAAGATCTTGGCTCTGATACCACTGAAATATTCCGAGCCAATTTTTTTGAAGAATTATTTTTGTATTTTTCAAGTTATGAGCAAAAACATAAATCTGCTGTAGCTAATAATGCAAATACTGGAAACCTCCTAATATGCAAACTGACTTAACAAAGAACAAACTGAATACAAAGCTCAAACACAAATGCAAACTCACAAATGAGACGATTTTCACCACTAGTTGTTGTCTTGCAAACAAGAAGCGATGCCCGAGCTAGGAGGCCTTCATTCCTCGAAGCAAACCCAGAGCCAATCCGGCAGCATAACAGTACTGTAGTCCAAAGATGTGAAAATGATGCTCAAAGTCTCTCTTTTATAATTTTCCAGTTGACTTCATGAAACCCTAAAATCCACTTCCAAGCCAAAACCCTAATCTCCTCAAAGATGGCATCCCACTTTTCCAAGCAACTTTGTCTTTTAATTATCAATTTAATCTTTCTTGAAAAAGGCGTCCACTTTGAACTTATAATAAACTTCATAAAAGAAATAATTAATTCTCTTAATGAAGCGCCACCCTTAAAGAACACCTTTTAAAAAGACTTGAAGTGATTAAGCTAGGCTAAGGGGGGTCAACGTTAAATTAAAACATTAAAACGTGACTTTAATAAAATAGCTCAACTTATCTCTCCAACTGCGCCCCGAAGCCATCAATGAGCAAGCCAACCAATCAAACTGACATAGGAAGTCAACCAAGCTGGACCCAACTGTCAAACTGCCAAAAATAGAATTTACTAAAAATAGTAAATTCCGAGAAATGCTCAGAATGCCGAGATGAACACACCACTGCGAAGCTCTCTGAAAACCCAGAAAGAATCCGCCATTGAATCCACCAACTTTGAGCAAAGACATCCTCAAAAAAAGGAAACCCTAATTTTACCTTCCGACTAGCCTTCGGGTTTCCAGAAAAAGGCCAACGGTCATTGTGAAGATCAGGATTGAGAAGGGGACATTACATCTATCCTTGAGAGGAATTTTAAGCAACTAATTTCTTCGTGCTGGGAGGTCTCATGAATTCAACATCTTCCTGGCAAAGCAAACTTAGACAAATTCCTGGGGTGCAGTTGTGCATTCAATCTTTCTTGAATCCGAGCAATATCCGCGAGACTATCTCGAGGGCAAGAAATATGGAATGGATGCCCATCCATTGGGAAATTTCTTTTTTTGAATTTTCTTACTTTTTCACTTTTTTTGGATTTTTTTGACATAAGAGAGATCTAACATATCTTTGATTTGGCATTTCAAAGCTTATACTGGTTCCTTCCAGCCTCTGGAACAATTCAATGCTTGCCCTCCTTCTAGCGCCAATTTTGTTGATGTGATTTCCGTGACTGCACCAACACAGAATAAAGCTGCCAACGGCTACCCTATTCTCTCTTGATCAAAGTATCCAGCACACTAAGATTGTGAGAGAGTTTGTGCGTTCAACTCCAAGGTTCCTTCTAGGCGGTGGATAGCTTGAAAGATGCCGATCGCAGTGGGATACACCGGTTTTCGAAAATTCTGGCAATTTACCCCTCATTTTGGATCCCGAAGTTGGAAACCCTAATTTGACTTGCATGTTGCTCAAATGGTCTTCGTTTGACCCTATTTCTATTGCATGTTGTTGTGTTCGTGATTCTGAAGTGTTGGGCAGCTATCGGAGTGATCCTGCTAAAAATAGTAAGTGTCCGAGAAAGTGATCTTTTGACTGTCGGATGCGTTTGCATGTCACACTGCCTGAGAGATCTCAAAAAACCCAAAAAAGCCCAGAAAAATGATCAACATGCGAGCACTGGCTAAAAATAGCCAGTCCCGAAAAAGTGATCAACTCTATTTGCATGTTACCTTGTCGTGTAGCTCTTGGAAAACCCAGAAAGATTATGCAGACATGCGTAAAATCTTGCATGCATAACCTAAATAGCCTCCAGGCTTAGAATGTTGAAGATTAATGTCCTAGTTTGCGTGCATTGAAGATCTTGAAGAAACACGGGGTCCTGGAACATGCATCCCAAAGTCCGTGCAAGCCTAAAAACTGATATAAGAGGCGACTTTAAAATGAAGCGAATTGTTGGTTTGACTCCAGGTACGCAGCGAGGCAGCTCACAGTGTTCTAAGTGCAGTGCAGTCGTCAAAATTTGAAAATCCCAAGAAAATAGGCCCCAAATTGGTACTTACTAAAAATAGCAAGTTGTCAGAACTCAATGAAATTTTGCTGGGAACTTGCTGGAAGCATCTTAATAGCAGTGTTAAGCTTCGAATTTGATTATCCAAATCAATTTGACCTCAAAGTTGCTTGAAGACTGTAAACCCTAACTCATCAGAATTTCAAATTTAAGCTCAAAGACAGGCACATCCCCGGAAAGACAAGCAACAAAGAGAGAGACAACAGGGAAACAAACTAAAAACCAAGCCAAAAGACCTGAACAAAGCAAAAATTAGGGGGGGGTCCCCATTTGCAATGGGGCGATGTGTGAAAAGGTCACAACAGGGAGGTTGGTGCCTCTCATTAGAAGAGATTGGTGTCACTTGTTGGGTTGGTGCTTAGTGGTGGAGATTGGTGTCTCTAGTGGGTTGGTGCCTACAAAATTTGTAAGAAGGTTTTATATAATCAATATTTTTTCATGGTTTTCTCTCATAAGGGTTTCCACGTTAAATCCCGTCTCTTATGTGTGTCGATTTGTGATTGCTTCATTGTGATTATTAAAGCTTATATTGGTAAAAGATAGACATATATTGATCCACCCCCCTCTTAGTATATGTGTGTGTTTCATCAATTCTGTCAATTGGATAATGGATCAATGATCACATTACTTGCTAAAGATGGAAGTACCACTAAAACCAACAAGTTAAAGCAGTCTTGGTATGTTCGAGGGTAAAGGCATGTTTAATAGGCCATTGGATAATACAATTCTTATAATGATTTTAGTACTTATACTTGTTGGCGTTTCAATTTGCACCTCTGGAGTGCAGATTGGAAATAGACAACTATGAATACTTAGACTGCTCTTCAAATTAGGAGGGGAAGCTCCCTCTTTTGCTGATTATGCGTAAAAAGAAATAACTAAACTAATTGCCTATCTTTTTATCTCAGCTGAGAGCACAAGGCTATAAAACTCTTTGTGTCGTAGTTGAGGTTTTCTCTGGTTTCGTAACTTCAACTACAACTAAGCCTAAATTAATGACACTTAATGACACTTCTAACTTCTCATGTAAATTCAGAGCAAGAGAATTTAGAAGTAACAGGGAATGGTTGGTAAACACAAAGCTTAGACAAACTCACTTCCAAGACACATCTGAAGACTCATTGTACTTTCAAATATAAGCTGAAATAAAGCTCATGAAAGCAAAACACAAAGCTTAAACAAACTTATCTCCAAAACGCATCTAAAGACTTATTGTACTTTTAGATGAATGCTGAAATAAAGATTATGAAAGCAAAACAGAAAGATTTTGAGACTTTGGATCAAAGCAAGGTAGGCATAAGATTTATTTCCTCGAAGCTTTCCAACAACAATTACACGTCTGGGACAGCAGATTGTAGCAAGAAGACAAGCATACAATTTACGATCAAACCAAATTACATTGAACAAAGTGAACATATACTGAATAACTAAGAAGCAGGCACTAAGGCTCAGCATTTTGTTATCACAAGCACGGTTAAAAAATAATGAGCAAAGCTGCTTTTATTTATACACAACACAGGAGTAGGGAACCCTAAAATCTCCTTGTGTTAACAATCAATCTTGCCAATCTGCAAGATTTATTCCTATGTCTAAACAAAGATAACTAACAGTTAACTGGAATGACTAACATCAATTAGCTGATCTAAAACTAAAGAAAGCTCTAACTATACAATAGGTAACTCCAAAGAATAGACATGCATGAAAAGAGGACGGTCAGTTAAACTCGTAAAAGGCCTCGAGTTAATTGCTGTCATCACTTGAGTTCTATTCCTGGAAACATCTGCATGCTTCAACTGGCAATTCACTGATTGGTAACTTTGGTGGCTTTGTAACTGGAGTGATGACTTTTGTTTCTTCTGCAGTTTTATGCTTTTGATGCTTTTCTTGATTTTTCTCAATGGAAGAGTAATGCATGATGAAACCGTGAAGTTTGACTGTGAACATAGATATGTTCGGACAAGTTCTGCACAAAAGCTAAAAATAGCTTCGCTGAAAGGCAAAAAAAGGCAGATTTTTGGATAAAAATCTAAGATATGGGTTTTGTAAGGAAAGTCATTTTGAATAAGCCCAGATCGTTTGTTTTTGATGTTTTTTCGAACCATGCAGAACCCTGGGGCAGAAGCCTCTGGTAATTTTTGAAATCTGGAACATGTTTGTTAGTGCTCCATAATAAAGAATAGAAATTGAAATTGTATTTCGAAAAATAATATTCCGGAGTTCGGGGAACGGGGAATAGAGGGCAATGAGGGCGATATTTCCGAGAGATAAGAACAGAGCTAAATTAGAGGCGTGAGTGGCGACGGTGGGCGTAAATATGCGAAAGTTAAACAAAAGATTAATAATTTAATTGTCAAACAATCCGGTCAACATAGACGGACATCAGGTCAGGACGTTTATCCGTCGGAACCCTAACATTGAAATACAAACGAATAAATAAAATGAATAATAAAATACATATTGAAATTATAAAAGGAAATACTGGCAATTTAATACTTTTATAATTACAATTATCATAAGATAATACTGTAATTATAAATATATATAAATATCAACAATGCACAATAAACATTGGCAACTTTAAAAATCATTATAATCATTATAATATATAAATTCAAAAAGATATATAATATAAATAACAAATATATATATTTACATAAGAAACCATTAAATATAAAATATATCGGTGTGAATTATAAGCAGCAAAAGGTAGAATGTGATTATAATTCATGGAATGATAATGCTGCATACAAGCCAAGGCGAGGATTCGGCAGCCGGGCAGACGAAGACCTTACCGTCACCTCTCCCAAGAGACATTTCAGTTTTGCAGCTCCGGTGGAGTTTGGTGAGGGAAATATCGACGTTGTTCTGAGTATAAAAATGAGGGGAAAACTAAGTACGATGACAAGGGATTAATGTCCATAAAAGAAATCGCACAGGACCATTGCAAACCCCGCAACCATTGCATTCCATGAGCGGACATCTCTGTGACGCGCTCAAAAAACCAGGTTTCCACATTTTGCATACAATGTACATGAAATCGCGAGCCAAAACGAAGGGTTCGAAAAATGAAATACCTCAAATGCAGTCGAATGCACCAGACTCCAGTCGAAAAACCCTGCGGCTGCCACTGTAAAATAATATTTCATCAAATGAAGTATAATAAAACTTAGGTTAAAATGTTTTTAACATAACATATTCCGGCGTTTCCATGCCGGCGTTTACGATGCTTGCTTGGTGAAGCGTCTCTCTCCCCTTTAGGAGGCGGGGAGACTGGCGAGAGTGCGAAGAGGCAGCGGAGGGGGCGTTCGAAGCGTCTCCCCGATCGAGCGTCCAGATCTCCAGCAGCGTTGTTTCGGGGGCGTCCCAGGTGATTCTTGGAAAAAGCAGTTTTCACAAACATGGCCACAAAAGCCCTACAAAAAGTGGAAGCAGCAAGGCAATTTTTTCGGAAAATTTTGGGACATGGGTTTTGTGGCCAATTTTGTGCTAAGTAGACCCAAATGGTCAGATTTCTCAACAAACTGATTTTCCTTGAACATGCAAGAAACCCTAGGTGTGGAAGCTAAAGAAGCTGTCGAAATTTTTTCCAATCTTGGAGAAGATTGAAAAAGAATTAGACCCAAATCCAAGAAGTTGAAAATTATAAACTTTTGTTTCTAAAAACTGATGCCCTGGAAGAATGGATGATGGAAAAATGTTCTTTTGTGCAACCTGAACTCGAAACTATGAAGAACTCTGGAAACCCCCTTCCTTTGATCCTCCAAATGTTGTTGAGAAGAAAATTTTGTGTTTGCTTGTTGAAGCTAACCTGCAAAATAATGAAGGATAGGTGCCCAAAGCTTCTTTTAATAAAGTTGGGAGGTGAAACAAGCATTTAACTCGTGAAAACCTTAATTTTAGGAGTCATCACGTGAAAAAAGTCTTCAAAAATATCTAACTCAAGTTGACTTGGGCGCCTTCCTTGAGATAAGGCGTCCAACTTTTGCAGTGTTAGAACATTTTTCAAGATTTTCAACTTTTCCTTGATGAAGCACCTTCGTTGGATCTCCGGTTCCGGACATCTGATGGATCCTTTGGTCTAGCTAACGGATTCGTTGCAGAGCTGGATAAAATCTGAGAAAGATCTCCTGGAGACTGCGAATCTTAAAAACTGCATTTGCCCCCTTGAAAGCTTGAGCACCCTTGCTTGCACGGGCACTTTTCTTCACTAGACCATTTTTAAGGATTTTCAACTTTTTTCAATTTGCCTCTCGTGCTTCGTTTCTCCACTCAATCTGAAATTGCCAGTGAGTGATGAATCTTCTGGCCAGGTTGAGATATTCATCGAAAATCCTGAAGAATTCCGGAAAGATTGACTGGTGTTGCAACCTCTAACAACTGTTTCTGAGGGTCCAAAACCGTAGATGCCCCTAGTTTGCTGGGGCACTTTTTTCAAAATTTTCACTCTGTACTTCGTTTGAAACATCTCTATTTGATCCAAGATTGTGCCTGTTTTGACAGCTTCAGTAAACCTGTTGATGGACTCGTTATGAAGCTTGACCAAATCTGAGGACCTCTTGGAGGTTGTGAACCTTGAAAACTGGATTTGATGGTCCAAAAATATGGGCGCCCCTGGCCAGTAGGGGCGCTTTTCTTCACCAGAGTTAGTTTTTTTTTTTTTTCAATTTCTCCCTCTAATGCAAGATCCCTGTTAAATATGAGATTTTGGACATTTGACTAATCCTAATAACTCACTACTGGATTCACTGCAAAGCCAAAAGAATTCTAGAGAGAAACTCTTGGAGGCTGCAAACCCTAATTTTTGCTTTTGGTGACCTAAAATACTGGGCGCCCCTGGCTAGCAGGGGCACTTTTTCTCTTTTGATTTTCAATTTATCCTTCGTTTTATGTGTCCGTTCGATCAACAGCCATTGGCGTTTGACAGGACCTCTAAGCTGGCATATGGATTCACTACGAAGCTGGATTGAATTCGAGATGAATCTCTTGGAAGTGACTAACCCCAAAAAATGGTTTTGAATGTCTCAATTTCTAGGCGCCCCTGGCTTGCAGGGGTACTTTTCTCGTGATTTGTAATTTGCTCCTTTGATGAGACATTTCTGCTTGATCTGCAATTTTGGGCATTTGATGGTTCTGTTGAAGTGGCTGATAGATTCATTGGAAGGCCTGCTCAAATTGGAAAGAAACTGTTTGCAGCTGCAAACCTTTAAAGCACTTTTGACTACCTGAAACCTTGGGCGCCCCTGGCCAACAGGGGCGCTTGTGCTCCAGACTTAGCCATTTTTCAATGGTTTTCATCCTTCTTGAGCTTTGCGTTCACCGTGTCGTCGACTGCAATTATCGTCTGCCGACTGCGCTCGCCGTCTGTGTGCAACACCAACACCAGTTGTTTACGTGTTTGTTGACTGCGTCGATCGTCGTTGTTGATGTGTTGACTACATTCACCGTTGTGCGTGCGTGCCAAACAGAAATTGAAAATATTCTAAGCCATTGAAGCCTAAGCGCCTTCCTTGAACTAAGGCGTCCATCTCCAGTGTTAGAATAATTTTTGCAATTTGCAACTTTTTGAATTCCCCTCCTCTGTTCACCATTTTTCGAGCATCTTTCATTGTAGATTGTTTTGTGCAGCGTTTGAGACTTAGATTCTGACACATGGTATCTGGCCATCCTCCATTGATGACCTTGGAGGTCCTCACTTTGCTTTTGAAAAAGTGAAATAGACCCACCAGAGAAAAACTGACTTTTTGACAATTTTGATTGGACCAGTGTGATCGTGACGAAAGATTAACCAACAAAATCATTTTGAACCATTTCTCCAAAGATCCTATTTTTTAGGGTTTTTACTAAGAATATGGGCCTGAAGCCCTAATTTCAAAATTTTAAAAATTTTGTGAGCATCCTTTTGACAATAAACCCAGAAAAACCACTAATCCATTTGTTGTTCAAAAATTTCTAAAAATAAAAAATTGCTATTTTTAGACATTTTGACCTTTTTTGACTTTCGACGACAATTTTACATGATTTTGACCATTTTTACCAAAATGCCTTAATGAAGCCAAAAAAAAAAAAAAAATTGGGTACAACAATACTATTTTTATTCAAATGTTGAATACAATAATCTATGCTTATAGCATTATTTTTAGTGATTATAAAAGAATAATGATGTTAATAATTATTGTATCATTAATACAAAGATCAATATTAACAATAATTTTAAGAATTTGGATCCCATTAATCTTGAGTTTGTGAATGAGAGGGAGCTTGATTTTTCTTCAAATCACAATTGAGAGAAACAATATGTCAATGTAATAAATATTTCATCAAAAAACCTTGATACAGCATGTCACCAACAATTAAATTATTGAACAGAGGCCCTAGGTTTTACCATTTCAAAACAACATATTCCAATTGAAGATAACATTGTAATCACTAACCAAGTAATATGTGGATTATGGGAGATTCATGCAGAAGAAATTAGACAACAATGCAATGTACTTCTCAACATGCTAAGTTTCCTAAGAGAAACATTACAAAAGTCAAATATATTGTATTGAAGAAACTAAATTGGAATCATGATATCATTGCGATTAAGGTGGATAAAAGGAATGTAGTGGTTGTGATGGATCCTATAGACTATTAAGCGAAAACGAAAGATCACATGAATTGTGGGAGCTATTGTAAGATATCTAAAATTACCATTAATAAATTTATGCTAGCAAGAGATATCATAAGATATCCAAAAGTCCTATTCATAAAGTTATGCATCCTATTGATAAAGTTATGCAGGCAGTGAACATCTCTTGATAAAACAATTAAGAAATAGCTGCTACCAAAATTAAACATTACACATCCAAGGATCTATGGTAAACCTAAGATACGCAAAGGTGGTGTCCCAATGAGACCAACTAGCTTCCTTTCTTGTAGAAAAGCTTAAACCATTAGTGGTAAACACTTCCTCTTCTATTAAAGATTCCTCATCTTTTCTTGAATTCATCAAGGAACAAAAGTTGAAAGTGAAGAAAAGAATTGTTGTTAACTTTAATGTCATGTCACACTTCACAAAAATACCAATTAAGCAATGCCATTATGTCACTCTTCACAAAGAAAAGAAAAGAAACTACAAATTTGAATGAATTATGTCTCAATTCAACATTCTTTAGCTTTGAGGATGAAATAACGAGCAAATTGAAGGTATGGCTACAACATGCTAATTTTTCAAAATTTTATATAAAAATTTTAAATTAAATAACATATAAAAAATCATTCAATGCAAATTAAAAACTATTGTATGAAATTTTTAATTGATAATGGTTGTAGAAGTTTGAATACATATCTAATTTCAATCACCAAAATTGCTAATCTCACTCCAAGAAGATCTCGATGGTTTTGGCCCTCTTAGCTATGGCCATCACCCTAATCATGTCTTTTGCCACCACCTTCCTTCGCCTAGCCTCATTCAGAAAAAATATTTGGGAGGCCAAGAAATTAAGTCGAGTTTTCTACACTGTTAGAACTTTTAGTATCCTCAACGATTTTTTAATGTGGAAATATACATTTTTGTAGACCTCCGTTTTGAAGCGAGCTGCGACATATAGTGCGTTTGAAGAAGTAATTTCGGTATTTTAATGGAAGGCTTTTTATTTCTGAAATTCTTTATGGAAGTTGCCAATAATTTATTTGCTATCAATACCACCCTTTGTGTGGCACGGATTGCATCCTGTTTTTGTCGTGAAAATTTATCACAGTGTCGTGAATGCCTTCTATCATTATTACTTTTGTCGGATGGTTCGAGTCACTCAAAGTAGAGTCATGAAGGTGTTGCACAGTATGTACTCCAATCTTATCATTTTTGAATGTTGTTGGCGTTTCAATTCACACCTTTGGAATGCGGATTAGAAACGGACAGCTATGCACAGATAAACTACTCTTCAAATTAGGAGGGGAAGCTCCCTCTTCGCTGATGTTGCTTAAAAGAAAGTAAACTAAACTAATTTGCCAATCTTTTTGTTCAGCTAAGAGCACAAGGTTATAAAACTCAAGCGTCGTAGCTAAGATTTTCTCTTTTAGAAGTTCAGCTACGACTAATCCTACTCTAATGACGTTTCTAACTTCTCAAGTAAACACAGAGCAAGAGAGTTAGAAATGGATAAGGAAGGATTCTTTGTCATAAATACTTAAATTAACTTTCTCCCAACTCACATCTACTTACTTTCAATGCAAGCTGAAATAGAGATCATATAAGCATAACACATAAAACGGAAATCTGAGACATTATATCAAGGTAAGGTAGGTACAAGACTTTATTTCTCAAATCTCAAGAACAAAAGATTACACTTCTAGGACAGCAGGATTGTAGCAAAATAGGCATACAGCTTTGCGATCAACCAGAACACATTGACACAAGACACAAGAATGGAACAATAACTTGCAGCTAAAGAGGCATACAAGCTTGCTCTTACACTAAGTGAACATGAAACTGAACAACAACTACTTCTAGGCAAAATAGGCTCAGCAATTTGCTATCACAATAACCGTTCATGAACAACATTGAATAACTTAAAAGGCATTAGTAGGCTCAACGTTTTGTTATCACAAGCATGGTTAAAGAAAAATGGGCAAGGCTGCCCTTAATTATACACAAGTAGAGGAGTAGGGAAACCTAAAATCTCCTTGCTTTTACAACTAAGACTTGCCAACTTGCAAGCTTTATTTCTAAAACTAAAATAAGATAAGCATCTAACAACCTATGAAAGCATAAAAACAGGGAAAGTGCCAACTATTACAACTTGATTCTTTCTCTTCTATAAAGAATAGATAAGAATTGAGGCAAGAATAGAAAGAAAGTTTGGAGAAAGCTTCTAGTTGACTGTTGCTTTAAATCTCAACCACATCCGCCAAAAAGCTAAAAATTGTATCTCTATCAGGAGCATTAATACTATCTATAGCAAAATTCTGCTTTTCTAAGATTTCTTCGCCTTCTACAATTGAACTTAGAGAATCTTTGACATCGTCATCTGCTTTATCAAATCTCACTAATTTTGGCGGCTCTGTAATTGGAATGATGACCTTTTATAAATATATCCTCTTGCTTCAGCATATCTTTCGCAGCTTTTATGCTTCTAACACTTCTGATTTTTCAATAGAAGAGTATTGTTCAACTCTTTTCCGCTACTTGTCCTTTTTCTTATACCACACCTTTCCACGTTCTTCAACTGAGATGAAAAACACTTTTCAACATTGTTTGGCTTGAGGCTGCAAACAATTCTTCCATCTACTTCTTGAATTTCTCGTGTTGCAGGATTGTAGTGCTTGATACAAGCAATTACAAACTCTAGACTTTGCACTGAAATGAGAATTGAAGCCGCTGCGAGCAATCCAGAATGACCAAGATGTCTGATTGCAACATTGTTTGCGTCTTCCAAAGCACACAAATCAAACACTGGTTTGATATGATGCAAGTCAGTTTCAAAAGTTTTGATGAAATCATGATACAACACTGACTTGGCTCTAAATTTGATGGGAGAGTACTAAATGTTGAAAAACTTGAATTTTGATAGTAAACTCGACTATGCTCAAACAAGTTCTACACAAAAAGCTAAAAAATAGCTTGCTGATTTTTCTTCTTCAAAGGGCAGATTTTTTTTGGTGTAGAATCTCGTTGCAAAGAGACCCAGATCATCCAATTTTGAAAATTGATGGCTGGTTGAAAAAGCATAAACCCTAAAATTTTAGGATTTTCTTGAAAAAAGCTAAGAGCTAGGTTTTGTGCAGAATTACATTTTGGATGAACCCAGATGATTAGTTTTTGAAAATACTAAAGATTTCTTGGACATGCGAGGAAAAAGAAGGTTCTTGAAAGTTGAAAAATTCTCCAAAGTTGTAGAGAATCAAAAACCAAGCTAACCCAGATTGTTGAAATTTGAAAATATTGACCCCCTTCTTTTGAAAATTGATGCCCTGGAGAAATAAAGCATGAAAAAGCGAGCCCCTTAGCAACCTGATCAAGAAAATATGAATAACTCTAAAAACTCACCAAGTTTTAGCTTTCGAATCTTGAAATGAAGAAAATTTTATGTTTCTCCTCTATTGCTCTTGGGCACCACTTGCAAAAATTTGAGAATAATGGATGCAAAGGCATTCTTAAATAGGTTTTGAGGAAGAAAAACACTTTTATTCTCCAGCTTTAAAAGTTTTGGAGCCAATCCTGAATAGGTTCATCGAATGTGGTCACTTTTTGACTGATGCATGAAAAAAAAACTGAATTTTTTTCTAAGGCATGGATTCTTGTGCGCCCTTCTTGGCTAGAGGCATTTTTGTTCTTCAAACTTAGCCAATTTTCTGGCAATTTCAACTTTTTCTTGATTTTGGACCCTAGTTTGATTTTGATTTATGGGTGCTCGATGAATCCTGTAGGTTGACTGAATGATCCATTGTGGAGCCTGAGTGAATCTGAAGAGATTATCCTGGAGGCAACTTTTGACGAAAACTTCATCTGATGCTTCAAAATCATGGGCACCCCTGGCTAACTGGGGCGCCCAGCAAAAACCAGTGTTAGCCATTTTTATGCTTTCGAAGTTTTAACATTGTCTTCTATCCTTCAGATGATTTTATGATTCTGGGAGTTAGATTGACCCGATTGATTGGTTGACTGTTCCGCTGCGTAGCTTGTCTGAATATGAGAAGATCTTTCTGGAGATGCCAAACCCTAATTATTGAATCTGAGGTGGGGCGCCCATGACTTCCAAAGATAGAATTTTCACTGCTTACTGATCTTTTGATGGATTCTTGTTTCATGATGATTTGGAGCTCTGATGGACTGATGGCTAGACTCGTTGGATAGCTTAAAGGATTCTGAAGGGGGTCTCTTGGGAATGATATTTCCTGAAAGCTGCTTTTAGGGCCTCAAAAGCTTGGGTGCCTATCTCCTCCTGGGGTGCCCATGTTTTCAGACTTGGAATTTTCTTGAAATCTTCATTTTGCCTTTGACTTTATCCCTCTGCTTCATCTTCGACATTTGCTAACTGCCAACTCCGATGAACTTGATGATGATTGCATTGGAGAGTTGCTTCAACACTGAAGAGAACATGCTAGGGGCTGCAGCTGCAAATTTGATGTTTTAATACCTTCAAATCCTTGGGTGCCTATCTCCTTCTAGGGCGCCTAGAATTCCAAACTTAGCCATTTTTGGCTCTTTTTCAACCTTCATTCTTGAAATCTCATATTATGGCCTCCATTTGATCTGAATTTGTTGACAGCTGAATGATTTGATGATTTTGTTGAGATATCCATTGCAAAGCTGGCAAGATTCTGAAGAGATTGACTAGTTTGGCAAGCCCTAATTGTTGGATTTGAGCCTCCAAAACCCTAGGCGCCTATCTCCTCTTAAGACGCCTAGAATTTCAAACTTAGACTATTTCCTAATGATTTCATGATTTGCCTTCTACTTCTCGGTTAAGACCTTTTCGTTCAATCTTCTATTCTAGATGATTGGGTGATCTGATGGTTGTGCTGATGGATTCACTATGGAGTTGAGAAGTGTTGATGTGTTTTTCGTGACCGCACCAACGCAGAATAAAGTCACCAACGGCTACCCTATTCTCTCTTGATCAAAGTATCCAACACGCTAAGATTGCGAGAGAGTTCGTGCGTTCAACTCCAAGGTTCCTTCAGTGCAAATAGTCTCAGTTGGCTTGATGTGATTTGTTGGTATTTCAAGGGGACTTACGGAATTGTTCAACAGTAGAGAAAGGGATTTTCACAATTTGACAGATTTATCAATGAAGCACGGGTTTCCTATTCTAACCAGAAAGTACTGAATGCAAAGGGTGCAGGGTTAAGAAGGCTTTAATCTACTCTAAGGCATGGGACATGGCGATCAATTCTCACTAGCTTCAACCAAGCTTTGCTTTGCCTCGCTTCGGACAACCTCCACAGAACCGTTGCAATCTTCAGAGGAGTAGCTCAAGGTGTTCAGATCACGACTTAGCATGAAAATACCATCACAACGACGCATATAAAGATACAAATCATGATTGAAGTTAAGTACACAATATTCCAATTGACCACACAAGGCGCATTCACCATCAGCGAACACACTAGTGGTATGGATAGACAAAGTTTGCTCAAATTGAAGACCACATTCCACAATCATTAACTACTTGCATGAAATGAAATTTATTCTACTTTATGGTACTATTCAAATCAGAAGGACAAAGAAACCTTGCTAGCTACTCACAACAAAAGACGAAATTCACCATCAATGAAAACTCTTTTTATTGAGAGAGTGTTCACAACAATTTCTTACAAAGTTTTCAAAGGGAAAACTTTCCCTCTTCCTCAAACTATCCTATCAATCTATACTAAGCTATCTCTAAGCTATCACCTAGTTGTCTCCCTATTCTAATCTCTACTACCTAATTTAGGTGAAGAGGTACAAAATGGGGGGATGCCTTATATAGATGGCCCCTGAATCCAGCGGACGGCCTCGGATACAAATTGTTTGGATGGCCCGATTGTGCCACCTAGAACTCTGGCAAGATTCACCTTAAAACATGCAAAGAAGGTGGAATTAATAAATGAGCAATTAATGGCCACCATCCTCTAGAAGATTCCGTTCATAGCGTTCACCTTCTTCAACTTCTTGGACTGAAGGTATGGCGGTACGTTCGATCTAAGTTTAAGGAGTGGCGACTCCTCTTAGCGATGATGATTTTCTAAATGAACAACTCACGAAGTGCTTGAGGGATGACCTGCCATTTTGAAAACATTTCTTTGTCACTTGGTAAGACTGTACTAGGATCTTTCAACGCTTAGCCATTTCTCCAAGTATTGGCTTCATCTCCCAAGTCATCACGGTTGGTCTCGATGTTCCTCTTGCTGGAAACAAGCAAAGCAAGGAGAAGAGCATCAAAACACTTCATAATATAAACTCAACTTACTTACCTGATTTTCATTCTTTAACTTCCAAGGGTTCGTCCTTTTTTCTCTAGCCAACTTTGCTTTCTTCATGATTTTTCAACATTTGTAGGCTGGGGCATACAACACCTGTGCATCATATTTCAATGCCTTAGACAAATTTCATCTTCCTCAAGGGTGCATTTTTTTTTAAAAATCATCTTTTAAAAGTGTTAGCTTCAACTGCATCTTCTTCACTTTTCCGGCTGAGGCGTTCACTCTGACATTTCATCCAACTCTGGCTCAAGAAGACTATTTCCACGAAGAACTCAATCAATTTTACCTAGGCAATCAACTCCAAATTCATCCGCCAAGGCATTTTATTTCAACAACACATTTTGTCCTTCTTGCCTTAGAAAATTTTAAATTTTCTCCTTAGAAAATTCATTATTTAAGTGCCCATCAAAAATCTCCCTCCTAAAGGCTTCGACAAAGTGTGGAAGATTTTAAAACCCATTCCTTGTCGAAGATCTTCAATACCCAAAAGAAAATTCTCCTCAGAACGTGTTGAATTCATGGGTCCACAACGAAGGGGTTCATTTAATTTTTAAAATTTTGAACCTTAGAAAAATCATTTTTCACCAAATTTAGTCCAATTCTTCATCCTTGGGCGTATTTTTTTGCTCTAACTTGAAATTTCTCATGAACCCTGTGAAGCTGACATCCTCTGACTTCATCCATTGCCAATTCCTTCATGCCTCTAAAAAATTTCATCATTCCTCCAACTTGGGCGTATTTTCCTAGAGGGTGAAATATTGTGCCTTAGAAAATTTCAAATTAAAGTCAATCATTTTGCCTGTGAAGAAATTTTTTATCAACTTACTCATACAATTTTCCTTTTAAATGCCTTGAGCATGTATAGCATGTCATGAAGGATATTTTTTATTTCAACGCCTAGCATACTTTTATCACCTTCACTTACTTCCTTGAGCGCATTTCCTACCTTGAGGAGGATATTCTCATTTCAACGCCATAGCAATATTCTCCACCTTCACCTCACCTTGGCGCATGGAGGAAGACTTTCACCATGCCCTGGTAACTCCTCCCATCAACTTCACCTTGCTTACCATCAACATCTCGGCAATTACTCTTATTTTCACCTTCACTTAGGCGCATTTTATGCATGGAGGATGAAACACCAACGCCCTTTGATCTTTGACTTTCTCTTCTAAGCTTGGCGCATTCTACTTGTTCAAGAGGATTTTAAAATTTGTCTTTTCTAGGCTAAGTTGGGCGCATTTGAGGGGGTGAGAGGGATGAACGCCTTTGACTCTTTGACCTTGCTTCTTGAACATGGGTGCATTTCCTACCTTGAGGAGGATAGGCGCATTTGACATAGGGTGGAGGATTAGCTTCAACACTTAGCCATTTTTCATAGCTCCTTCTTGTTAGGTGGGCGCATTTCATATGTGTGAAAGGACTTAACAATGCCTTAGAATTTTTTATCAACCTCAAGGCTAAAATGGGCGCATTTAGCACAAGCAGGAAGATAAAACCTTGACTTAGAACTTTCTTGCATGCTTGACTTGAGGTGGGCGCATTTGGCCTATGGAGGTGGATATTTGTCCATGCCTTAGAATTTTCAACACCTTCACTCTTCTTTGGGCGCATATGGGGTACCTGCAGGACGAGACTTATGCCTTAGAAAAAAAATTTTAATCTCATGCTTGTGAAGAGGGCACATCTAGAGGTAGTTGCAGGATATTTTAACACTCTAAATTTTCATAACCACCACAAGGCAAGTTGGGCGCATATGACATAGGCAGGAGGACAAAGTTCCAGACTAAGGTGTTTTTCCTTCCCTCTACCAGCTTCACCATACCCTGCTATTTATAGTAAGTCCCTCAATTTTTACACTTTTGAAGCTCGGATCGATTTGAAATTTTACGCATAGGATCCTCATGACCTTGTCAGCCTGTTCATACTGCCATGCTGAGCTGACCTACTAAAAATAGCACATTTAAAGTTGTTTTACTGTTATGATATGGATTTGCGAGGACTGCAGCCTAGGACGGCATTCAGGGCCGTTAATATCAGCCCGGATGACTTACTGTTCCTGCTGATGCGCTTCAGTTACTAATTTTTTAGCCGGTTTAGGAATGCTTGCTTACTATAAATGGCGGTAACCAAGTGCGCCAGGTACCTGCGATTGGATGGCTTTGAAGATCGCGGATGAAGTAGTGGGATACACGGTTTCGAAAAGATTCTAACTTTACCCCTCATTTTGGGTTAAAGTTGAAAACCCTAATTTGACTTGCATGTATATCAAATGACCTCTGTTTGACCTCGTTTCAGTTGCACCTCGCCCTGTTTGTGATTCTGATGCGTTGGGCAACTACCTGAATGGAACTGCTAAAAATAGTAAGTCTCTGGAAACTGATCATCTTGCCTTGCATGTCACATCACTGCATAGGTCTCGAAAAACCCATAAAGAATCATCAGACAAGCAAAGAAAACCCTGACATGCAAACCCTAAGAATAGCCTCCAAAAGCGGCTCCTAAAAAAGTTTTGATCCTGGTTTGCATGTTATACCGTCGCGAAGGTTTCTGAAAACCCATAAAGAATCCTCAGACATGCATTGAAGAATTCTGCATATAAACCCTAAAATTTGCTCCAGTGAGCCGTACAAAACGGTAAAGTTGTTGGTTTCGGCTTCCCCAGGTATTTAATAAGGCGGCGGTTGACATGATAATGTTTGAATCGCGGTGTGGTATTTCTCGAAATCTTCGAAAATGCTGAGAGGGAAAGGAATGCTTTTGAATTGCACACTTACTAAAATAGTAAGTTGCCAGAATACGACAAAGGCAGAGCCTCTGCATTAATGGCTGTCCTAAGAAGGTTTAGATGCCGGTTGACTGGATGGGCAGAACCGAAAGCTCATTGCCGGACTTGTTCATTTCAGTTCCGAGCTCAAAGGTAGGCACATCCCCAGGAAGCGGTGCTTGAGAGCGGCGGCAAAACAGGCGAAACGAAGCCAGACCGAAATGGAAGCAAAAATTAGGGGGTCCCCATTTGCAATGGGGTGATGTGTGAAAAAGGTCACAACAAGAAGATTCTAAGCAACATTGTCTGGGATGAGCAAACCCTAATTTCATCATCTGACCTCCTGAAAGACTGGGTACCTATCTCCTCCTAGGGTGCCCATGCTTGGCAATGTTAGTTTTTATTTTGCAATTTTCAACTTTTCTCTTCGTTTCACGTGCTTGCCATTGCTTTGACTGTTGGAGATGAAAATTTTTCTAAGGCATGAGCATCTAGGCGCCTAGACTGAGTAGGGGCGCTTGATCTTCCCAAAATTAGCCAAAATTTTACATTTTTCATAATTCTTCAACTTCCATTCGTTGTTCTTCGTCTCTCGATCATCCGTTGCAGTTTCTTGACCTAAGCAATGCTTGAGACTTTGAATCTGACACCTGGCAATTGACTGACCTCCATTAATGACCTTGAAGCTCCCCAAAAAAGCTTCTAAAAAAGCAGAATAGACCCACTAGGGAAAAACTGATCTTTTGATGATTCTGATTGCATCAGCTTGATGAGAATGTACGAAAACCGTCGAAATCTGGTTTGATTCCCTAAAGCCCAGTATGCTTTTAGAAATTTTGCCGGTATCCATTTCCAAAAAGAAACCCAAAAAGTTCTATTTTACTTTTGAAAGTTTTCCTGCAAAATTTGGGGCGAAAAGAGATTTAGGGTTTTTGTGGGCTTGGTAAACTCGCGGAATGGTGTCGATTTTTGTTTGGGTTTTGCCCTCGTAAAGGCATTTTGAAGCTAATTTTGACAAGACTTTTACTCATTTCTTCAAAATGCCTAAGTGTAGCGAAAATTTTAATTTGGGGTACAACAAATGTGATGATCATTTTTAAAAAATCCATCGATTCCTCTTTCTTTTGCGAATGGGCAGAAGTTTGGGCTTTTGTGACATTCTCAAGAGTTCTTATTCTCAGAAAGTCGTGTTTAAAATATGAGTTTCGCATGACAAAGGTTAAGCAACCGTCTTTTGTATTATGTGTGCCTGGAGGAGGTCCATGTTGTATTGTGGAGTGGACTTTGTTTGGAGTTAATCTGAGTCTAATCGATTCTGGAGGTAGCACTAAGTGAAGACTATCGTGGCATTGTATATGCACACATATTATACTTCAGGTGCCTTAATGGTTTTTATTGGGTCTTTGTAGAAATTGTGTTTTCTTTTAAAACAGCATTATTGCCTTTTATTGTTGGTGCGAGCAGACTGGAAGTTTGTTATCGTTTTTCATGGCACGGACTGCAGGTACAGTGGGTTGTGTGAGTTAATGCATATCTTTGTAGGTGGATGCAGAAAGCAGTTAAGAGACTAATTTTAAAGGCTTCACGTATTGTTATCAATATGGATTGAATTGATTATGTAATGTTTTAATGGCAATCATCTTTGTTACAGAATGTTGTATGAAGACTTATGAAAGTTCGTTAAAGCCATTTGTACATATGTGCAATTCGTTATTTAGGAAATAAATCAAATAAAGGTATCTAACCTCATCCTTAACTTTGTGAGGATATTGCAATATAAGGAGTCATACCTTTGTGAAGGCAGTTTCAGGTTGCAAGTTTTTTGATGTAATGCTTAGATTCTGATTATGCTCAGCATACACACATAGAAGGATGTAATTTGCATCAAGAAATCAAAATTGATGTGTTGTGAAGTTTCTCTGTGAGTTGGTGCTCACGCTAGAGTTGGTGCTTCAGCTGTTCAAAGTTGGTGCTTCAGAGAGTTGGTGCTCACTTTTGTAATCTGGGTTGGGGCCCATTTGTTGTTAATCAAAGCTATTGATTTGTCGTGGTTTTTTACCCGAAAGAGTTTTCCATGTGAAAATTGGTGTTCTCCGTTTTGATATTTGCTCTTATTGTTTCATATGGTTTCATGTGTTTAAAAGTTTAAAATACTGATTCACCCCGCCCTCCTCTCAGTATTTTCTATGTGATCTTCACAAAGAGGAGTGGATCACTTCAGTTTTAAAAACACATTTCAACCTCAGCTCTTAAATCTTCTCCAAGAATGGCAATTGCCTTAAACCAAACGCAAGCCTAACAAGCGTATCCATAATTGACAGTTGGATAACTACATTGAATGAGTAAGATGCAATAAAAACCATCCTCTTCATGTTAGTCACTATTAAACTAACTCCCTAAGAACTTACCATGATCCACAAACTCCATTTGGCATGACCCTGATGAGAATCCATTATAATTCGAACAAGCCACAAACCAAATCCATCAAATTGAAATATTTTCATTGAACAATCTCATTATTAATCTCATCCCCTATGAAGCCTTCAAGAATTATTCTTAATGAAGGCCACGCATTTGCCTCCTTGACAGCCATGAGCTCCTCCTATCCTTGAACTACCAAATTGGCAAGTTAATCCATCTCTCTATTGATCTCATGATATACATGATTTATTGTGGATTCCTCCATGGAGCCTAACAAGGATATGGCCAAAGTTATAAGTCTATTAATCTTCTAATTTTGCAAAGATTCATCCCTTATGGCATTAATAATGTAATGTCCCCATTTTGGCCATACACTCTTCTTTTGGATTTAGCCTATTTCCAGAAATCCGTAGGCTAAGCTGAAGTAGAAAACTAGGGTTTCCTCTTTGAATCTTTATGGATTGGTTACCGAGATGTTGTCGCGGACTTACTATTTATAACGGTTTGCTATTTTTTAGCAAGTCTATCTTGGCGAGTATATCTAGGCGACCAATTCAAATGCTGGGTTGGTGTTGGTTTGTGTTCATCATCAGTTTGAGTTTGGCATTTTGTGGTTTGCTATTTTAGCAATTTCATCGTTCTGACTTGGAGCTGTATTTGAAGGATTTATCTCCTTGGTGAGTTTGGGACTTGATCAATTTTCATCATCTTGAAGTTTATTTGACTTCACCTGGAGCTTGATGACTTCAATTGACAGAGGACATAATAGGGTCAAGTGAGCATTTAATTATTTAATAAATGCTTTATTGTTGATGCAATATAAGAATGGATGCCCTAAAGGGGAAGTTGAATGATATACATCATTTCAAAATTAGAAATCGTCTTAAAGTGGTACGATCACTTTGGAAGTTGAAGTGATTCAACTTCTTGGAATTTGAAAAGTCTCTTGTTTAGCTTCATTTGCCAATTGAAACTTATATATTGCTGCTGTTTGAAGGCTGTTATCCCATTTATGCTTATCATATTGTTATGTTGTCGGAATGACTTCATGAATTTAGCTTCGAGGAATGCTTACCTCTTAGCATTTATCCAATTTCGTGTTTGAAAGATAACACCTAGTTGGTTTTGGGACTGCTTCTCATCCAGACTAGCAGATTAAGTTCGATTGTTGAAGAATTTTGGAGTTCTATCAATTTTGAAGTTGCTGATGCACCTACAGCTGAAAGTGAATTTTGCTAACAGCTCTTTGAATAAATTTTATTCTGTTCTGGGTATCTTTGCTATGCAATTGTAGACCTATGGCGACCCTTCTTGCAAAGTGGCAGATTTTATATTGAAGTATTTATTTTTTAAGAAGCAAATCGCCCCTTTCAAGGGCCGTACCATTTAGAGTGCCTTGTGAATTGTGCCAAGAATTAATGTCTGATATTTGTTGCTGTTTCTTCATCATGGAATGGGCACCTACCTTCCAGAAACTCATTGCAAGTGTTCTCACGTCATTCGGAGGTATTTTGAGTGAGTTGTGAATATTTCTTTGAATTTCACAATTGCTGATCAGAATTTCTAGAATCTCAGTTTTATATCAGATTTTATTAGTTTTCAGTTTTGGCTTTCTTTCATCATTGAAGAGTTAAAAAACATTGAAAGAATTCATTCTCCTCTTCTTAGCATTGCTCTCTATTATTGTAATTTGTAATTTGCAGATTTCATGATTGTACGGTTGAGATATAGTAGTACTAATCCAACCATTTACTTTCTGCAATTACTTGTTTAATTTCCATATTAATTACCCCTGGATGGTTTACCACCAGTGTGGAGAATGAACATTGTAGCTCTCATTGTACCCACTCTTTCAAGTGGTGAATCCCCACTTTTAAGTGGATGCCCGCCGCAGCGGATGAATTAGATAGATGTATCTTCATGGCTGGTTATCCGCCTAATTATTTCAGTTCAATTAATAACTCCGTCATATGTTAGCACCTCGCCCTCAGTGGGATCTTGAGTGCACATTCTTGACGTTGAGTTTGTCTCATTTCAAGTATTGTTTTTAGTTTCTCCGCCATATGACAACACCTATCCTTCCTTGGGATTGAGTGTGCATTCTTGGCATTGAGTTCTTTCAAGCTTGGATTTCAATTTTTTATGCTAACGCTAATTCAATTGGCGAAGTGTTGATTGTGTGTGAAAAATCTTTCAAAAAATTGGTTAGCATATTTCAAATAACAATAGTTGAGTCACCTTCAATTGCAATTCTCCTTAGACCTTGATTAATGTATAATTAAAGACCTAAAATCAAAGCCTGCACCTCAACCCCATTGTTAGTTTCAGGTTTGAGTTTTTGTGAAGCCACACACACCACTGCACCATTCGCATCTCTTACTATACATCTTGCCCCCGACTTACCAAGGTTGCCTTTAGAGGCTCCATCAAAATTCAATTTAAACATTCCCTCTGGAGGCATAGTCCATTTGTCTTATACTCTTTTACGAAGGGAATCATCTCCCCCAGTCCCATTAACAAGGGAAATTTTCCCAATATCTCTCATTATCAAAAGGTTCGTTTCATCTATTTTTTTCCTCCTCTTCTCACTTAGAAAGTTATTACATAGATGGCCTCTCATCTCCCTTTTATTTACATAAGATAAATTACCTTTTTTTATTTTATAAATTAAATATAATTAATCTTTAACATGGATAAAAAAATCCCACAACAATAGCTATAGGTTTTCCCCTATCTTCAATTGTGACCAACCTTCTCATGGAGTACTTGAAAAAAAAGCATTTGAAACTTATGCCTGAAAACTATGCTGGTTGAAAAGATTTGTAGATGACACAAATGTTTATTGGAAAAGATAGCATTAATGAATTTCTCCTATACTTATGGCCTTTCACCACAGATATAGTTCACGAGGGAATCAAATGAATTATGAAAATGGTTGTATTCCATTTTCAGATATGCTTTTTGTAGAAAAGAAAGAGCCTATTCACACCAAATTTATAGGAAAACGAAACACATGTACCTATGCCTACAAGCAGATTCACATCATCACTCTACACGAAAGTTTGGAGTCGGACTGTTGAAAATAGTAGCTACTGGAGAATTAAGAATTTTAGATAAGAAACACTTAAATTTGGAGAAAGATCGCCTCATTATGGTACTTAAGAGTGGGTATAACGAAAAGAAAATTAACTAGCCATTTCAATTGCAAAGAAGGAAACAAAATAGAAAAATCCTAATTAAAATAGTTATTGAGACCATTTTCCTACCTATTAATATCTTGAAAAACAAGTTAAGATCAGCTAACTATAGGTGTGACCCAAAAGGAATATTTTCATGTACATGATAGAATGCTCATCCAAACGAGAATAAAGGAGCATTTCTGTAATAGATGGAGGAGCTTGTATTCAAAATTTAGTGGGCTTGTCTACTAGATATCATTCTATAACAACTAAAGCTGTTTTCTTTTTTAGATCAGCTCCCTGCTATGTATTAGAATATTAGTTTAATATTTAAATAGTCTGTGTGTACACTTGTTTGCACTAAGTAGTTGTAGTTAGTTTGTTGTAGCTACCATCTATTCTATACTGTAACTACATTCTATTTTTAGCATATGTTCAATAACATAATGTGATGTTCTTGACCTAAGTAAGCACATCATTTTCTCTCCATCTCTTTCTTTGATTTTTACCAACATTGTTATATGAGCTAGATTGTGTCGATTGAACAGAGTTTGAAGAAGGTCAAGAAGAGAGGACGTTGAAAGGCACAAAGCATAGCAGTCAACAAAATCTCAAGTTACAAAAGCTAGTAGAAGAAGAAATTGTGGCCAGAACATTTGCAGCAGTAGTCTATTTGCAAAGGAAATTTGCACAATTTTGAAAAAAAAAAACTCTAGCAGAAAATAGATTTAAAGTTAAAAATTGTGCAAAAAATAGAGGATATCATGCTAGGGTAGAAAGCTAAAGTTTGTGGCGTTTTAGAAGGTCAGAACTTGCAAACAGCACTTGTAGGAGGTCACAACATGCAGAAAACCACAACGAAATTGCAGGTTTTTCAGGTCATGGAAAGAATCAGTGAGGGTTTTGATGCATTTACAGTCACAATTTTAGGTTTTTAGGGTTTGCGTGGACATAGTGAGTGTGCAATTGAGTTGCAACCACGAAAAATTGCAAAGGAGACATCTCCAATTCATGAGAGGTCACTGCTAGGGCACAATATACTTGCAGTAGCAACTGGGTACTTTTTGTTACCAGCAACTTATTTCTGAATTCAGGTATTTTCAATTTTATTTTATTTTTCCTTGCAACTACAAACAATTTTTGATATATGGTAGAAGTCAAGGATTCTAAGTACTTTTTACAAAACTGTATTAGTCTTCATTTAAAGTCTAGATTCAATTTATTTTTAATCTGAAATTTTTAAGAAGGGAGTCTTTAAATACTTCAATGGGGTTGTTAGGATTTCAAATTTTTTAATCATATTTTTAAAAATTTCAGAAAATGTTTATTTTCTAGTTTGCTAAGTAAATGGTCAATATTCAGAACCTAGTGTTGCCCAAGTCAGAAATTAACGAGTAAAAACTATAACATATGGAGTCACAAGATACTAGCTATTGTTGAGTAGTAGGAATGTGTCAGAATCCTATTAGGCACAAAACCCAAGCCTATTAATCACTCAAAGGACTTTGAAAAACATCATAGGGAAGTCATGTTGATTCTCAAGTTGTCAATCTCCAATGTTTTAATCCTTGAAGTTCAAAGTGCTAAATCTGCACATAACTGGTGGGATAGTTTGAAAGATAAATATCAAGACTCTGAGAAAATTTGAGAATTTTACTTGAAGAATTTGTTATATTTTACCAAATTGCATGAGGAGAGGACTCTATCAAAGTATCTTCTAAAAATTAAAGATCTTAGGGATCAGCTCGCCGCAATCAACAAGCCAATAGACGATGAAGATATGATTGCTCTAACCATTCATAGCTTGCCATCCTCCTTTGAGATTTTTGTGGAGTCTCTAAACATGTTAGCAAAAAGACAGGCTTTGACCTTTAACAAGCTCAGTTCATCCTTGTTTGCAAACCAAGCTCATTTACTAGATTTTGTGAAATCAAACCTTCTTGAGAACCAAGTATCAAACAAAGCATCTACCTTTCTTCCCTTCAGCTGAATATTTAAATGGAAAAATTTGGTCATCTCATCCTCTACTTGAGCATCATTACCCAAACCAAGCTCCTTGACTAGATTTTGTGAAATCAAATCTGCTTGAGAACCAAGTATCAAACAAAGCATCTACCTTTCTTCCCTTAAGCTCAATCTTTAAATGGAAAAGTTTGGTCATCTCATCCTCTACTTGAGCATCATTACCACCCACACATGCACCTTTCCTCATGGTTGCACATGACAATCTTTCATGCATGTTGTAGGTACACTCTATCTCCTTCACTTTTTGCTATAGGATGGATTTTTGTTCTTCTTATATTTCTTTAATGGGTGCAGCTCTAGATGAAGCTTCCAACATGCTTCCTCATTGTGCTCTTCTTTGTCCCAATGCTCGCAAAAGTATTTCTCTTTATCCTTGGTCTTCACAGTGGTGTTTGCTTTTTTGTTGCCCTTCCACTTGCCCTTTCCTTTCCTTGCTTCTCCACCTGACTGTTGTTTCTTACCCTTCTGTTTTTGCTGATATGAAAAGTCCTTTTTCTTGTCCATTTCAATATAGTGGATTTGTGAATATGCTTCATCATATTTTGAGGCTTTGCCATCAAACAGCCCTTCTCAAGTGACTGAATAGTACTCATATGTACTTCATCAACACCTCTATCCATCACACCTTTGACAAATTGTACCACCTTCTAACAGAACTCACTTATGTATTCTTGTACACTTTGGCTTTGCCTTTGATAGTAGAAGTGACATTGAATGGATCTCTCCTCCTCATAGCATATAGGTTAAAACTGTTTCTTCAACAACTCCCTAATTTTTTTTGAGATTAGTGGAACTCTTTTCAATTGCAAAGAAGCAACATGGGCTTTGTACCAAGGACATGACCCAATGGTTTCAACCTTGCAAAGGAAACTTGCTGATATGAATTCATCTTATGCAAACTGAAATAGACCTCCATTTGTGCAAAACATTGGTCTAGTTTCTCAAAATTTACTTTGTCAATTTTAGCCTCAGTCTTTATCAGAACATTGTTCCCTCATGAAAATTTCTCCCCTTGTTCTTGATCAATCTTCTTGGGCTGCTCCTCTTGTTCTTGCTCACATTTATACCCAATTTTTGAATTATAACATGAAGAACACTCTCAAGCATGTCTATTATTCCCATAGAACTGGAAATTCTTGAAACATCCTCCTCCAACTTTCTAAATCTTTTTATCCTTCATCCATATGCTTATCAGAATCTCTAGCCATTCATTCCATACCCTAGTATAAATTTTGGGCTTAAACAGGTTTAAATCTCCAACGCCACTTGATGTAGTGATAGGCGTAACCTGAAAATTTCAACTACCAACTAAAACTTCAACAAAATCAAGTGAACCTGGCTCTGATACCACTTGATCCACAAACTGAGCAATATAATTCCCTTCCCAACAGCTCATCAACAATGGGTTCACTTGCTTTAGCCCTACTTGATGCACCTCAAATTGACTATTAATATAAACTTATTAACTACACAGCTTAAGTCATTTGCAATAGTAATCAAACATGGAAATACATCTAAGATACTGAGACAAGACAAATTACCCTAGAGAAACCCTGAAAGGAGAAAAACTCCAACAAGAGTGCAGTTAGCTCCTCAATCAACTAAAATTCAGTCAAATGTACATTGTAGAAAATTGACATGATGCCAACACA
>VDFB02064632.1:0-28777 GCA_007258455.2 Sequoia sempervirens
TCTCTCAAAACTCACAAGCTAAAAATGTTGGTACAATCTCTATACATCCTCAACGAGCCTCTTCCAAAAGAAATATAGGCTCTTCCCATCGCTCCACCAAATCATTAGTTGCCATCCCCCCTCCTCTATCATATCACCTCAAAAACCATCCATATTCCTCAACCATTTGCTCCATCATTTGGGTCCCTTGTCCACTTCATCTGTCCATGTCTTCCTCTGGTCCTAAGTCTGTTTGGGCCCTTATATCCCAAAGATATTCCACCTCCTCCCATCATCCTATTCATCCCTTTCATCCATCCAACACTATCCATCACCCATCATAAGCATCCCACCCTCATATCCATAATCAGGATCAGCAGCAAAGGCTCATACCTACACATCCTCCATCTACCATAATCCCCATAGCAAGCTACCTCCCATCCTCCATCATCCATCTCCTTTGCACCCATCCCATTGCTACTAAAAATTGCTTTGAGATGTGTCAAAGTAAAATGCATAAAATCTAAAATTTCCCACATGTAGTTCCCTAAAGAAATACCCCTTAATCCCTTTAAAGAGACATGGGTGAGAGAAAAGAAAAATCAAATCCAAAATCCAAAATCCAAGTTAGGTAGGCCACAAAAGGCCCACCAAAGCAAAAATCAAAACCATGTGGATCCCCAAAAAAAGATGCAATACCTTTAGATGAAAAATCTATAACAACATCCAAAGTTTCTAATTTGAAAGCTAATCATACACCCCTTTCATATCCTAAATTTGTTTTGGGTCCTTATGTCCCAAAATTCACTACCCTATCTCCTCCATTATCCCCACATTCTCCATCCATTAATTCTCCTATCCTTTCACATCCACCACCACATGTGCCAATGTTGGTATTGAACTCACCACCCCATCACACACCTACCCCACCATTCTATCCATCCCCTTTCCAGCATCCCATCCATTATCCCACATATCTCCCCCATCAAATCCCTCTAATTCATCCTCTTGCATAATCCATTTATCCTAATAAGGTTGTACCAACATCAAATAGTCGCTTCACACATGGGCTCTTAATACCTCATATGGAACTTGATGTTTGAGTCCTTCATCCATATCCTTATCGCGTATCCACTTATCCACATCCCTCTATCCTTGTCTATCTCCATCCACCTTCTATCCAAAAATCCAAAAAAATCCAAAAAAGTCAAAAAAGTCAAAAAATAAAATAGTAAAGAGAAATAATTTGTCTAATGGTGAAAAATTGGAAAACAAGCACCTTGGATAGGTACCATGATGAAAACCTAGAAAATAGGTGTCATGCGTAAATCCCCCATCTAGTTACTTCCACACTTGGGGGCAACATCCTACTATACCTCCCCTTCATCCATCTCCTCCATCCCACCTATCTTCCACATCCTACCTGTCATATCCCATCCCACCATCCTCCTTGTGATCTTGATATAGATAGGAGCACCTATCTATGAATTCTTTGGACACCTCTTGGTACAAATTCCCTTCATCCATACACTATCCTAATCCTTATCCACATCCTCTACCTTCTTTATCCACCCATCATGCTACCATCGACCTTTGGTCCTTATCCCGACATCCTCCATTCAACAAACTCCATCATTCACCCACCCTATTCTCCTCCAGTTATCTCCTTTATTTTCCCATCCACTCATCTTTTGTACCTCTTGCTTTATTACACATGATATATCTCAAGTGGGGGCATGTACCACCTTTTGTGACATTAGTCCTTGAAGACATCCTTCATCCGTTCAAACAATCCCTTTCATCTCCCCATCCTTATCTTCCTATCCATCATAGCATCCCTTTTATCTCCCCATCCTTATCTTTCTATCCACCATTCATAGAATCACTTCCATCTCTCAATCCCTATCATTCTATCCATCCAAGCAATCCCCTCCATCTCCCCATCCTTATCCCTCTATCCTTTTGCTCATCCAACTTTGTATCCTTGTATCCCTCCATCCTGATATCTTTCCATCTACTTATTTTTACCTATCCATCCCTTCATCCTTATCCTCAACCCATCTCACAATCCCTTGTCATTAGTATCTAGCTATAGGCTCCTCCATCACACAATTCAATCTCCTATCCTTTCTCATCACTCATCTCCCCATTCTATCATCCTCCCAATTCATTTTGATGATTTGGATAACTATCCCATCCCCGAGCTTCGTATGATCACGATCATCCTATCCAATCCACTAGGTCTACCATGTCTCAGTCCCATCATCCTTTATCCATTGTTTTTCTTTGGTCTTTTGTCAAACTACATTGCCTATGCACTTTCATGTAGGCAAGGTAAATCGTTTGATCCGCCCCCGGGGCTCCTTTATCATCTATCATCAATCATTTCTTTTATTCGTCCGGTATTTTTCATCCACTATCGAGGTCTCCATCATCCTCTTCCCGCTTTTATCAATGGTCGGTCATCAACCTTTTAGCGAATTACGAGGGCTCTATGCTTTCACGTAGGCAAGGCTAATCTTTGATCGGCCCCCGAGCCCCTAGGTCTTTAGGGTGTGTTAGTCCTGTATCGTGTCATCAAGTTATTCCCTTATCTAGTTGGTTCTTAACAAATGAGATCCACTAGTATCATGAGATCCAATCAGTTTGAAGTATCCTGTGTCATATCAATCTTTTAGTTTAGTATCCATCTTTGGTCTCAACAAGATGCATCATTCCTAACAGACCTCATCAATCCCATCCATCCCCTTGATCCTATGACAAAGGAAATTTAAAATTTATTGTGATCTTTTGATGCTTTTGGCTTTTGTTTATCATTTGAACTCCCTATCATCACTTTTTATGGTCACCTTGATCCATCATATCATGGTGTGCTTTGACTAATCAACATAGGGGTATACCTTGATCTTTTCTTCATTGTTGTCTTCCTAGCTATCTTGCGTAGTACCCACCAAGACCCCTGAGGTCTTGTGTTATGTTGGGGCATCCTTTTGTGCTTTTGGTTATCCCAATACTTGGCCTAACTAAGGTCCTTGTGACTTTGGGGTGTTGGGATAGCCTTCTTGTTTGTTGTGCTTGTTTTATGCAATAGACACAAATCGACCTTGGTTCTCCATACCTTGGCATCTTGTGTTTTATGCTATAGCAAAAATTAGTGCTCCCAAGATGGAAAATTGCATTAGGATTGCATTTCATTTTCCATTCCATCGTCGTGCATGTATCCCCCATCCTCTCATATATCAAAATCCCCCCCATCCATTCATCCTTCATCACTCTCTCTCCTCTATCCATCTAATCTCTTATCGTCATCTCTTCAAACTTCTTAGAATAATATCGATTGGTTATTCTAAGCATCTTGTCCCCCATCATTTTTATTCCATCTCACATCTCAATCTGATCCTCATCAATTCAATCTAGCACAAATCATCTAATCACATCCTTGGTCTTGTTCCCCGCCTTGCTATAAGCCTTGATCCAATCATCACCATCGTCGTCATCATCGGGATGTATCCTTCCCTATCCTCATGTTGTTTTGGGATGTATCCTTCCCTCATCAACAACACTTTCATCAATACCTCTCATTGGGATGTATCCTTCCCTATCCTTGTGTTGTGTCGAGATATATCATTCCCTCATTGACAACACTCCATCCATCATCAACCCATTTTGGCTTGTAGCTTAACTGGGGCAACATCACATTTGTCCTTACATCCATTTGTGCTTCATCCATTTCCTATCGCTTATTATCCTTTCTTACCCATCACTTTGCATCATCTTCCTCATCTCCATTCTCATCATCTCATCCATTTTGAGAGCACACACGTGTTCTCTTGAACCTGCATGTCCTCTCGAGGGGGCATCCTTCATCCCTAACCTTCATCTTCATGCCCATCATCTTTCTTCCCAATCAATCATTTGATGACTGGGGCATCTTTCCCAATCTGACCATCTTCTTCTGGGTTCTATATTTTAATATTCTTTGAAATGATTCTACTTTGTAACACCATCTCAAAGAGAGGCAAAATGTAGACATCTAAATTTGACCACTTCCATATGGTCAAACTCGTCTCCTTATTCATTTACTCGCATATTTCATCCTCTTCGTCAGTATTAATTAAATCACTCATTTAATTAATATTTCATCGTCTGTATAAGGTTCCTAAAGTATTTAATTCAATAATTAAATACTTTTACCTTTTACTTCTTTCTTCTCTAAATTAAATAAATACATCACTTTATTTAATTTAGTCATGTGACCTCTTTGAATTTAGGTCAATTTTTAATTCCTCTTTTTCTCTCCCATTGTCACATCTTCTATAACCCTCTTCTAATCTGGATTAATTTAATTAACTATGGATTAGGATGTGCACACATTAATTAAAAAATTAATGTCACATTCTCACATCTTCCAATTTCTCTTTAATATTTCATTAATCCTCTTAATCATGTGTTTGCACAACCTTCATCAAAGTCATTAGCCACATTTAGCATGCCTTTTTAGTCAAACTTTTCATTTTCCTTTCTTAACATTGACCATCTTTCCCATGTGAATTTAAAATTCACATTTATTCCTCCTAGAATCCCCTTTTCCCATGCATCTTCTAGAATCTTTGACTTGTCACATCAAGTCACATGTGAACAAGTGCTTCCCTTTTTGGAACTTTGTCTTGTCCATGGGATTCTTCCAAGCATGTGAATTTTTAATTCACATCTATTTTCCCAACTACTTTCCTCTTCCCCATGGAGATTTTTGAGGAATACTAAAATTCCTCTCATGTCACTTTCCAATCATTTGGGAACAAGAACTTGTATTTTAAGGAAATCTTCTCCTCTCCCAATGTACTTTCAAAGTACTTTACCTTCTTCCACATCATGTACCTTCCTTCCATCTCATCATGTCCTTTGGACACTTCATTCTCCACATGGCAAGATGTGAGGGCTTGTGAGTCCTCAACTCACCATAGCCCTACATCTTGGCCATGGTGGTTCAATCTTAACCATCCATTTTTCTAGAGAATTCAAATTTTTCTATAAATACCCCCCTCTTTTCTCTCATTTAGAGACCTTATGCATTTGATACCAAACTCTTGTCATTTTGCCATTTGAAGCCATACTTAGCCAATTTGCACATTTTTCCTTCATCATAGCACTTGAATCCACTATTCATCCACTTTCAACCATCTTGCATCCCATTTTGCATCTTTCATCTCATTTTCCATCCAAGGAGCAACATCACGAATCACATCAAGGGCCAACCAAGGACAACATGAATAAAAGGTATATCATTTGTTTTGTTTTATCTTGCTTTTATTTGTGTTCATCGTAGCCTAATCGTGAGGTGGTCTTGTGTTTGTTTTCTCTTGCATTTCTAAGTTGTCTTGCATTTTCAGATAGATCACAAACACCTGCACACACATGTACTTAGGTCTTTATCTCAAGTTGGCATCTTGTCTAGAAAATATATTTCTTTGCATGGAACTCATGTAGCAAAAGATATTCAACTCTTAGTTCCCTAGCCCCCTATAAGAAAGCATGTTGATGAATATATCTTTTACTAGGAAAACCATGACAAGAAATAATTTAATAAACAAAGTGCAATTTTCCTCTAGTTTTTTACTCCAAATATTTTCATTGATATGTCAATGGAAGCACACTTTGGTGAAACATATATCCTAGAGATAACTAAGCATTTTTTTCAAAAAATTCAAACTAAATTGGTACCTAGCCAATATACTACTTAGTTTAGTTAGGACAACCATAAAAGAAAAGTAAATCCAACAAAACCGTCTTAAAGGTTTTGAAACTTGAACATTTTATAACATTCCAATGGGATGTAAACAAATATTAATTATCAATATCACATTTGAATTCTACCAGTTCCAATGAGATGGTTGACATTTTTTATATTATAGACATATCAATAGGATCAATTTCTTTTTTGGCCCTTCCCAACTAATTCTTTGCTAGTTGTGTCAAAGAATAAATGACTACAAATGAAGTCAATATAACAATACATAAGAAATAAGAACCTTCTTGAATTAGAATAAAAAGAAAAACACACTTTCTACCTAATTCTTCACAAGTTGTATCAAAGAGTAATTGACCTATAAATGAAAAGAATATAACAATACATAAGATAATAAGACACTACTTGAATTAGAATACCCAAAAAATTACACTTAATAACAATTTTATTAGGCCATTAATACTAGAAATATTAGCTTTAGAGATGGATGAAAAACCTCTTTCAATAGTTCACAAGCAAAAATAAAGTATCACATAGAAACTAATTTACAATACAATCTATGAGCCTTGGAGTGGCTCCCTTTCTAGAGTTACTATTTTGTTTTCTAATCTTAGGCATTATGTAACACTTAAGCCTTCCAACTTTGGACTACAATGAATTTTGAGTGTCTTTTTGTGTCATTTTTCTCTATAGGTCTACCCCATGCCTTCAAGTGACTATTATTGATAATTGATCTGAGAAATATAATTTGGGTAGTCTTTTGCATAATTTATTGATACATTTGCATAGAGCATACAAAATTAAGGATAGTTGCATTTTGAAAATTTGTTAAATTTGTTGAAGGCTAAAAGTCATGCTTATGCAAATTCTCTCTCCGTCTAGTTAAATCCAATTTAGATGAATTCTCTTGTAAGTGTGTAGTTCAATTGGAAATCTACGCAAGATGTTAAAATGTTGGAATATTTGCTAAGTGTAAATTTTGTAGGATGTTGATGCCCAAGTGAACGTCACTTTTCATTATTTATCCAGTTCACTTACATTTTCCCACTCTACAAGAAAAAGGTGTCCATCCAACTTTGTGGGAATTTTTACATGTGAACCGTCCAGTTCCAGATGTCAATGGATTTTTTTCTTCTTCCACTTGCTAATGATTTTCTTGTATACACAATTAAATTCAAAACTGGTTGTTAAATATTTACAAGTGGATGGAGCCCATCTTCCCACCAATAATCTAAACCTCAATATCCCAAAGTTCTTCATCCAGTTTAGGTGCTTTTGCTTGCAAACCTCTTCCAACACATCTTCTTGCATACCTTGATGGCATCACACTAGCATCATCCCACCCTACTCACGTCATCATGACACCAACTCATTTAAATTCTTCCCATAGTCTTTAGTGTTGGTGTAAATAGGTGTTTAATCTATCTAGGTCCTATTTACATGTTAAGTCCACTTAGGTCCTAGGAAGGAATCTTTCTAGTTTGCATTAATTAGGAGGAAATTTTTCTAGTTAAGCATTAGTTATCACTTATCTTTTGGAATTTAATGCTTGTGTCCTAAGTCATTTAATATTTGTTGGGGTAGTTGTCTCATTATATAGGATTAAGACACATGTCAAGATCCTGTCTAATCCTATAAGTAAGGCATCATTTATACATCCTAGGCAATTCAGTTCAATTGTAAGTCCAATATATCACTACAATCTTGAGTATTACATATTGGCCATATCTTACATCTATTGTTACAATTTCATGTTCTTACTTTTCCCTCTTGTAGATATTTTTTGTTGGGTTTTGTAGGTGATCTTGGAGGCTTGAGTCCTTGAGTGACTCTAACCTTTAGATGTCACCATGCTGAAATTATGTTGATGTCACATTTGTTGACATAATTTCAACGAATATTTTCTTGTAGACCAGATGTGTTGTTGTATTTGGTGTATTAACTTGGAGTTTTCATATGTTTCACTTGGCACATGATTTTTTGATGCAATTGATTGCAAGGAAATTTTTTGCATGGTGTAGTTCATTTGCAAGTCTCTAACCTGCATGACTTTGTTTAAGTTTTATAGACCTAAGCAAGAGAGTAGGGGTAAATCCATGTGAACCAACTATTTTTATTGATGATGAAATTCACTTTCAAATAAATTTTCTACAGTAAACCTGATATAACTGGATATCCCACATATGGTTTTTTGTGGTGATTTGAGGGTCAACAAGACCTTGTAGTATTTGTGAAAGCATTTGGATATATGTGCAAGGGGCATGAACTTCCACTTGAGTTGTTCCAAGCCAAATTTTCTACTTGATACTTATTTGTATTCCTACGAACTATTTCATATCAACAAGATTAATTTATTTTGTGGCCCTTTCTAACCGATTCTTCACAAGTTGTGTCAAAGAAAAGTTGAGCTAGAAATGAAATCAATATAATAATACATAAGGTAGTAAGAACTCACTTGAATTAGAAGACAAAAAAATTACACTTGACAATAGTTTTATTAGGCCATTAATACTAGAGTTGCTAGCTTCACAAATGGATGAAATACCTCTTTCAATAGTTCGTAGGAAAATACATAAGTATCAGGTAGAAAAACCAGCTTGGAATAGCTTTGGTTGAAGTTCAAGCCCCTTACGCATATATCCATATGCTTTCATAATTAATGCTAGCCTCTCCATAATTGAAACAAACTCCAAAAAATCCTCTTCTTCTTCCATAATATCCCCTTCCTCTTGAAGTTTCCCCTCTTCTTCTAAAGGAATCACCTCTTCCCCTCACATTTGAGCCATAATTTATTTGAGGCTAGCTTGCCTCTCCTTCCTTTAGTGGTTGTCCTCTTCCACTATTTTTTTGTTCTCTACCTCTTAAATTTTCTCCTCTACCTCTATAATTACTTTTTTTCCTTCTTGCCAACTTTTCCTCTACCTTGAGAGCATATTGCTAGGCTTCCTCCACTATTCTTATCATAACCATACTAAGTTTATCTTGGATAGCAATCTAGAACCCATTCACATACCTTGAAACTTTTCCAACATGAATTCCAATTTATAGAATTCTTCCATGTATTATATGTCAAATTAAAATCTCTCTATTTAAGATTTTGAAGTTTCTTAAACAAACTAATGTGATAGTCTACATGCAATAATTTAGCCTTCAACTTTGTAACCATCTACTCCTATGATTTAATATTTTCTTTTCCTTATATGTCTTTTAATCTACACTTGATCCCACCATAGTGGTGCATGTCCCTTGAACCTTTTGCAAGCATACTTCACCTTCTTTTTATCATCAATGGTTTCTAAATTAAAGTATTTCTCCATCTCTGCAATCCAATCAATGAGCTCTTATGGGTTCAAACTTCCATTGTAACTTGGTGGATCCATTCTTGGTTTGCTTCCTAGTTTGGACAATGCTTGCAAGAACCTCTCCTCTTGAGCATCTGCTCTTTCAGTCTCTACAACTTTTGCAGCTTCTTCCTCTTCTTCATTAACATCCTCTATATGAATTACTATTTGTTGTGAGATTTCTATGGCCTTCAGGCGTGTTGTTATTCCTCCCAAAATTACCATAAAAATTGTATTATCTTCTCCTCATGGTGCTCTCCCTCTCCCACATCATCTATATGCTATTACTTATTTTCATCTTCCTCAACCAACTCTGATACCAAATGATGTAGCTTAACAATTGAGAATCCACATGATTGTCTATTGTTGTAGCTAATTAAACTTTAAATCTTGTTGGATAATACTAATAAGAACCTTAAAATGATAAAATCTGAAATTTAAAAATCAGATTGCTTGCAACATACATGAAGGTACAAAGATTTCAAATTTACAAAACAATGTCATTCCTGCAACAACTATCTACAGGAGAGCATGCAAAAACTTCACTCATTCTGAAAACTATTATCTATAGGCATACAAAATCTAATCACAACTCTTCACACTAGCAACAAGAGCCTACAAAACACACCAAATTCAATGAGATTCATCTTCAGGACAACAAAGTATTGTTTCTCCTTTCATATGCTTTTATTTTCACATTTTCTTCCTTCTTTTTCTTGCAAAATCTCCCTTGGCAATCTGGGTGTGGGTTTTTCCTCCTTCCTACAATCAAACTTCATTCCCCACTTTCCCCTATAGGGCATGGCTTTTTCCTTTTTTTTGGAAGAGTCTTCAATTCTTTTTCAAAATTTTCCTTCTTGATTCTCAATCCACTCTCTCCACTCCCTCAACACCTACCTTTTCATTTTTATCCATGAGATATTTCAAAATTCATGAAAATGGAGTTATATAATGCATTAAATGCCCACTCATAGGCTTGGGCGTGGGATTTTTCCTTTTTGGAAAATTGGAATATATACACAAAACTAGAACAATTACCAAGAATAATCATTTAACCATTTGATTTTTTCTCAAACGAAACATTAAACTAGACTATGTTGGAGGAGTTGAAGATTTAAATAAAATGTGGGGTGATCCCACAATACTGGTTTACAATTTTTGGCCAAATTGGACACTAAACTAATTTTTTCTAACTAAATCTTCACTTTCAAACACCTATAGTGGCTAAACCATGAGGAATTTGAAGATGATGCAAACTAGTGATTTGTCACATTTTTTCTGTAGATTCTAAAAAAAAAAAAATCAATTTTTGAATTAGATTGTACTTCTTTTTTCCATCTCCCTTCGAAAACTAGTTTTTTTCAATAAACACCATTTTTAAGGAGTGACACTCATCAGATAACACATACTTTTTTTCCATGAAGGATAAAATTCTAATTCTTTCGAATTTAGATTTGTAACTACGTTATCTAGTGTATTGAATATTTTTTCCTTAATCAAGTTTCAAAGTCAAACCAATTATAATTCAGACATAGGATGATAACACAAACTTTTTTTGTATGTATCAAAATTCAATTTTTTTGTTGGTCAAGGACTTCAATATCAGTGCACTCATATTTTTCAATATTTTTTTGATAATCTTCTATTTTTCCACATGTATAGAACAAAGAGCTTGATTTTTAGGGAAAAACTTACATTCACAAGAAATAAAAAAAATATAATAATCAAATTTAATTAAATTAAAATTATACTTTTTTGGAAGCTTATAATAAGGACTACATACTTAGAAAAAAATAAAATTAACTGAATTCATTCAATCCCCCAAAAGGTAAATCAAAAGTGGCTTTTTATCAGCGTTTTGATAGGTGTAAAGGAGACTCCATTATAGGTATGGTTTAAAACTAGCAGGGTTCTATCCAAGGGGGCTTGGTCTAAGGTGGTTTGATCAAACCCTCTTCAATTGGAATCCTTTAAATGGAACTTTTCAAGGCTTAAATCATTATATTTTCTAAAAATATGTGATTTCAGTAAAAATCAGGATCTCCTAGAAAGTGTAAACCACTATTGTGGCAACACCCTGTGCTTGCAAGCAAAACCAAAACAAAAGACAAGAAATTAAAATAAACATGTTTTTGGGTGTGTAGGATTTTCAGTGCACCCGGGTGCTCTTGCATCATAATTTTTATATAGTAAACCTGATACAAGTGGATATCCCGCATATGGTGTTTTGTGGTGATTTGAGGGTCAACAATACCTTGCAGTAATTGTGAAAGCATTTGGATATATGTGTAAGGAGCATGAAATTCCACCTGAGTTGTTCCAAGCTAATTTTTTTTCCTAATACTTATTATTCTTCCTAATATGAACTATTGCATATCAACAAGATCAATTTATTTTGTGGCCCTTCCTAACCAATTCTTTGCAAGTTGTGTCAAAGAAAAGTCCAGCTAAAAATGAAATCAATATAATAATACATAAGGTAGTAAGAATCCACTTGAATTAGAATAGAAAAAAAATCACACTTGACAGTAGTTTTATTAGGCCATTAATACTAAACTTGTTAGCTTCATAGATGGATGAAATACCTCTTTCAATAATTCATAGGAAAATAAATATCAAGAAAAAAAATCAGATTTGGAATAGATTTGGTCAAAGTTCAAGCCCCTTACGCATATGTCCATATGCTTTCATAATTAATGCAAGATCATGTTGACCCTCAAATCTTGACAAAACACCATATATGAGATATTTTCTTCTATTGGGTTTGCTACAAAAAAATATTTATAAGTGAATTTCATCATTTTGGAAAATAGTTTATTCACATGGATTTATCTACAACCTCTTCCTTAGGTCTATCGGACTTCAAAAGGTTCATGTGGTTCAAATACTTGGAACTAAATTGCACCATGCAGAAACTTGCCCTACTACTGAATGCATCGTAAAATCATGCACCAAATGAAACATGCAAAAACTCAAAGTGAATACACCAAGTGCAACAACACATTCAAACTTCAAGAGAAAATCCACTTATGATGTTAGCATGATGTTGGTATGATATCATCTAAGGACTACGGGGGATTTTGGATGAGGTCATGTCATGATGATGTAAGTAGTGTGAGATGATGCAAGTGTGACACCATCAAGGTACAAGTGTGAGAAGATGGACTCGAAGAGGTTTGTGGGAAAATGCATATGAATTAGATGAGGAACTTTGGGAAATTGAGGTTTAAATGATTGGAAAATTTCTAAAAAAGGAAGATGACATCACCTTGGGCAAGTTTTGGGAAGATGGACTCCATCCACTTGCAAAGAGTTAACTTAGCTAATTTTGAATTCAACTACACATGCATGGAAATGGTTGGTAAGTGGAAGATGTAGAAGAGCTATTGGCAACTAGAAGTGGATGATTCACATGAAAATTCCTACAAATTTGGATAGGAACCTTTTTCTTGCATATTAGGAAAATGTAACTTGATTGCATAAATAATGAAAAGTGACATTCACTTGGGAATTGAGATCTTGTAGACTTTAAACTTAGCCAATTTTCCAACATTTTAACCTCTTACGGGGATTTTTTATTGAATTGCACATTTGCAGGAGAATTCATTTGAACCAAATTTGGGCCAAATGGAGAGAGAAAACCCATAAAAGTGTAACTTTTAGCCCAAGTAACGAATTTTGCAAAATTTTGGAAGGCAACTGGCCTTAATTTTTCATGCTCTATGCAAATGTGCTAAGAAATTATGTTAAGGAATACCAAAATTATATTTTCTCAGATCGGTTATCAATAAGAGTCACTTAAAGGCATGGGGTAGATGTTTGAAGAAAAAAACACAAAAAGACACTCAAAATTCATTATGGTCAAAAGTTGGAAGGATTTAATGTTGTGTAATGACTAAGATTAGGAAACGAAATAATAACTCTGGAATGGGAGCTACTATAGGACTCATGGCTTGTATTTTAGATCAGTTATGATGTGATACTTATTTATATCTACCTATGAACTATTGAAAGAGGAATTTCATCCATATTTGAAGCTAACAGTTCTAATATTAATGGCCTAAGAAAACTACTATTAAGTGTAATTTTTTCAACTATTTTAATTCAAGTTGCTTCATCTTGCGTATTGTTATATTGATTTCATGTATGCTTTTTGAATCAAATTTTTGAATCACACTCAATGTTTTCTTCTTGATCATAGATCACTGAGTGTGATTCAAAACATCAATTCAAAAAAGCATACATGTTTAATCCAAAAACATACATTATATAAACTTAGTATCTTGGTTTGGTATCTATTCAAGTTCAATGTGTTGAACTTGTAGACACCTAAATTTGGACACTTAATTTATCCAAATTTATCCTCTTTCTTCTAAACATCCTCTTATTTGCATTAATTAAATAATATTGTTCTTATTTAATTAATACCTTCTAAAGTTCTTCTAATCCCTAAGGTATCTAGTTAAATAATTAAATACCTTACTCTTCAATCCCCCCTTTCATCAAATGAATTAAATAACTATGACATTTATTTAATTCCTCACATGTCACATCTTTTTTTAATCTTAATCAACCTCCTAATCTCATCATTAGGGATGTGCACATGCCTAATTCTTGATTAGGACATGTCACATCCTCCAACTTTTACAAGTTGGCTTCTAATCTTCATTAACCACTAATTATCTTGTAATCACTGATCAATTAAGTCTAATCAGTACCTTGGTCAACACTCCCCATCCCCCAAGGAATTTTTAATTCTTTTCTATTTATCCATGGAATCTTCTCTTCCCCATGTAAGTTCTAGAACCTTTGACTTGTCACATCACAGGTGTCAAAGTATTCTAGAATCTTTGACTTGTCACATCAAGTCACATGTGGGTAAGTACTTAACTTTTTAAGCACCTTGTTTTATCCAAGGTACTTCTCACCTCTCTTTTTGGGAACCTTGTCTTGTCCACAAGATCTCCCAATCATACAAATTTTTAATTCTTTTTTATTCACCCAAGATTCTCTTCTTTCCCATGTGATCATTGAGAGGTCACATCATCCATTTTCCAATGTACTTGTAAGTACCTCCACATCATTTGTACCCTCTCCATCTCATGTGTCCTTGTGACACATCATTTTCCACATGGAAAGATGTGAAGGCTTGTGAGTCCTCAACTCACCACAACCCTACATCTTGCCCATGGTGTTAAAATCTCAACCATCCATCTTTTTAGGGATTCTCTCCATAAAATGAAAGAGTTTTCTTTCATTTTCTCATTAACACATTCTCATTCAACACTTCTCACTCAACCAATTTTATGTCTCAAGATCATACTTGCATCTTCTCATATCCACCATTGTTGCATACCTTAAGCTTTCATTGCATCCATTTGGCTCATCTTCTCAACTACCCACTTTGCTCATTTGAATCCTCATATTGCATACATCATTTTGAATCCATTTTAGCATCTTGCATCAAAGGGAGAACACATAAAATCAACCATCAAGGGCCAACCAAATGACCAATCCAAGACAAGGTATAATTAGCTTATTTGTTATATTTATTTTGTTTTAGATTCAACTAGGCTTATCATTGAGGTGTCAATGTTCTTTTCCTTTCTTTTGCATCTTGTTTTGCATGGTTTAGAGTAGGTCAAGATCGTTGGTTCACATTTTTGGCACGTCCAGTGGGACCCACAAACGGGCTCCATCTTTTCACGTTTTATGTTGTTTAAGTTCTTTGCAGGTTCAGGTCGCAGAGGGGAAAACTTGCCCAAAGAACTGTTGTAGAGGGGAAGACTTGACTAAAAATTTGTTGTAGAGGGGTGGACCTGCCTAAAAAACTATTGTAGAAGGGTGAACTTTCCCAAAGAACTGCTACAAAAGGGAAACCTTACCCAAAGAAATCCTATAGAAGAGAAAACTTGCCCAAAGAACTACTGCAAAAGGGCGACCTTGCCCAAAGAATTGTTATAGAACAGCGACCTTTCCCAAAGAACTAGTTTTCTATAACTTTGTTTGCTCACTATTTGTTGTAGAAGGGTGACCTTGCCCAAGGAACTAGTTTTCTATAACTTTGTTTGCTCATTATTTGTTGTAGAAGGGTGACCTTGCCCAAGGAACTGGTTTTCTCTAACTTTGTTGGCTAACTGTTTGTTGTAGAAGGGTGACCTTGCCCAAGGAACTAGGTTTCTGAACTTTGTTTGCTAACTATTTGCTGCAGAAGGGCGACCTTGCCCAAGGAACTTTTTTTTTTAACTTTGTTGGCTAACTGTTTGCTGCAAAAGGGTGACTTTTCCCAAGGAGCTGAGTTTTCTATAACTTTATTTTCTCACTATTTGCTACAGAGGGGCAGACTTGCCCATAGCACTATGTTTTATAAACCTGTCTACTAACTGTTTGCTATAGAGGGGCAGACTTGCCCACAAAATTGTGTTTTTTGCATTGTCTACTAATTGTTTGCTACAGAGACTTTTCCAAAGATTTCTTGCATAAGGGCGAACTTGCCCATAGATTTCCTGCAGAGGGGTGAACTTTTCCAAAGCATAACATTTTGGGAGGTGAAACGATTGTTTTAGCTTCATTTTTGCTTCAATTTTTTTGTCATTTTCAGGTTCTAACCCCTTAACATTGTCTGTTGCAAGGGTATTTGTGTTTTTTGCTAATGTTTATGTAGTTTATTTCATGATTGATGAAGAACGGAGGATAAAGCAACTAACATTTGCTTGTAGGACAATCTATTTGCTTAGTTGTTTAAAGGTTTCCTTGTTGTTTTCGTTAATCTAGGAACATAGTTTAACTAGGGGGAAGTAAAATTTACTGCTTGTTGTGTCTATAAGTCTATTTTTTGTGTTACCTAAGGAGAAATTAGTTGTTCATGCTTTCCCCTTGCACTTCGTGTGAGCCTAGGGAGTAGTTGAAAATGATTAGTGCCTTCTTTTTAGTGAGACCTACTTGGGGATTTCATCACCCCAAGGGACAATCCAAACCATGCGTACCAATGGGGTATAGAAAGGGGGGAGAGCAAAATTTGTACCCCAATCTAGTCACGTCATGTCTGGTATAGCGTTGAAGCTAGGGTGATACCTAGCTAGATGTGAAGAGTTGGTCTGAGTCTTTTAGTATCTCGTTGAGGTTCCTAACTCATGCTTGTGATGGGCTGGTATTCACGGTTGTGCCTCACGTATTGAGAGTATATTGAGGACTCCCTAGAAGCCTTGTGCATCCTAGATTAAGAACTTTGTTGGCCATACCCTTAACACTAATCAAAGGATTGTGCTTGTTTGAAGTGTCTTCTATGGGAAACCAGTAAACTTTTTGACAAGTTAGCCTTATTGCTTGCTGTTTGTTATATTTTAAGTCCTTGCCATAGTCATTTCCATCCAAGTCAAGTCCCAGTTTTCTGCAGAGGGGTGACCTTTCCCTACAGAGGGGTGAACTTTCCCATAGATTTCCTGTAGAAGGGCAGACTTTCCCACATATTTCTTATAGAGGGGTGGACTTTCCCATAGGTTTCCTATAGAGGGGCAAACTTGCCCCCAAAATAGTCAATTTCACCTGGTTCATTTGTCCCAAGTACCCATTTACCCATTCTAAGCATTTTTCTCTCCATTCCAAATATCCATTCCCCATCCCAAGCATTCATCTCCTTAATCCAAACCTTCATCTTCTCAGAGCACCTATTTACTTAATCCAATCACCCATGTTTTGCCTATTTTTCACCAAAAGGCAAACTTTCCCTTATCCTTGGTGGACCTTCCCTTGAGAGGGGCGTACTTTACCTCTAAAGGGGTGAAATTTCCCTCTAAAGGGGAGGAATTTCCCTCCAAACACCTTTTTCATCGTTTGTTTTGTCGTTTTAGGCACCTGTTTGCCTGTTTCAAGCACCCGTTTGCTCGTTCTGAGTGCTCGTTTACCCATTCTGAGCATTTGTCTCTCCATTCCAAATATCCATTCCCCATCCCAAGAATTCATCTCCTTGATCCAAACCTTCATCCTCTCAGAGCACCTATTTACTTAATCCAATCACCCGTTTTCTACCCGTTTTTCACCAAAAGGAAAACTTTCCCTTATCCTTGGGCAGACCTGCCCTTGAGAGGGGCGTAATTTCCATCTAAAGGGGTAAAATTTCCCTTTAAATGGGCAGACCTTCCCTAATTGGGGCAGACCTGCCCTCCAAACGACCTTTTTCATTGTCCATTTTGTAGTTTTAGGCACCTGTTTGCCCGTTTCAAGCACCCGTTTTCTCATTTTGATTGCTCGTTTACCCAGTCATATAATTTGTCTCTCCATTCTAAATATCCATTCCCCATCCCAAACATTCATCTCCTTGATCCGAACCTTCATCCTCTCATAGCACCTATTTACTTAATCCAATCACCCATTTTCTGCCCATTTTTCACCAAAAGGAAAACTTGCCCTTATTCTTGGGCAGACCTGCCCTTGATAGGGGCATAATTTCCCTCTAAAGGGGTGGGATTTACCTCTAAAGGGGCATGCCTTCCCTAACTAGGGCGGACTTTCCCTCCAAATGACCTTTTTCATTGTCTATTTTGTCGTTTTAGGCACTCATTTGCCCATTTCAAGCACCCGTTTGCTCGTTCTGAGTGCTCATTACCCATTTTGAATATTTTAATCTCCATTCCAAATATCCATTCCCCATACCAAGCATTCATCTCCTTGATCCAAACTTTCATCCTCTTAGAGCACCTGTTTACTTAATCCAATCACCCATTTTTTGCTCATTTTTCACCAAAAGGCGAACTTTCCCTTATCCTTGAGCAGAAATACCCTTGAGAGGGGCATAATTTCCCTCTAAAGGGGTGAAATTTCCCTCTAAATGGGTGGACCTTCCCTCCAAACAACCTTTTCCATCGTTCGTTTTGTCATTTTAGGCACCCGTTTGCCCATTTCAAGCACCTGTTTGCTCATTCTGAGTGTCCGTTTACCCATTTCGAGCATTCATCTCTCCATTCCAAATATATATTCCCCATCCCAAACATTCATCTCCTTGATCCAAATATTCATCCTCTCAAGGCACTTGTCTGCCCATTTCTATCACCCGTTTGCTCACTTCGAAGGCCCATCTCCTTAGTTTGATCATCCACCTCCTTGTTTCGAGTCCTTGTCTCCTCATTTTGAGCATCCATTCCCCATCCTAAATATTTTTCTCCTCATTCTGAGTATTCATCCCTTTGATCCAAACAGTCGTCTCCTTGATCCAGGCACCTGTCTAAATGTTTCAGGCATCCGTTCGCCTGTTTCAACTAGTCGTTCCCTCATTTCAAGCATTCGTTCCATCATTCCAAACATCCATTTCCTCAATCTGAGTCTTCATCCTCTCATTTCAAGCATTTTTTTACCTGTTCTGAGCATTTGTTTTCCTATTTTAAACATCTATTTTCCTAATCTGAGGGGTCGTTTCCTCATTCTGACCATCCATATTCTCATCCCAAGTAGTTGTCTCCCCTTCCTAGCATCAGTTTCCTTGTTTTGAGCATCCATTTCTTCGTTACGAGTGTCTGTTTGCTCCTTCCAATACACCATTCACCCATGGTCTGCATCTGAATCCATTCACATTCTGTCGAGCTCATCCATTCATCATTCAAATCGTATCAATACATCATCCATAAACATCTCTAGGTTACATATTCATCATCATGTCTCCCATCCAAATCCTATGAATTTCGTTTGAAGTAGTTATCCAAATTGACCTAGGAGTCTGAATTTGATTGTCACCATCCATAGTTGCTTAGGATTGTCATCCATTCTAAGTTAGTTATCATCATCAGCCTAATCAATCCATCTTCAATCTCAAGGTGGATTTTGTGTCACAATCATCTATTCATCATTTAATCTGATCAATTAGCATCCTAAGTCACCTAGGGTAATCTCTGAATGGGATTTAGAATCCCTCTCCTAACCTTGTCTGATCTATCATTTGATCTTATCAATCATTTCATCATTCGATCCTATCTGATCTAATTCAACCACACCCTTATCCAATCATCTTAAACCCAATCAATCTGCTTCCATCTCGAGGTAGATTCAGTGTCATAATCTTCCTTTACTGATCAAATCCAATCATCAAAATCAATCCCATCCCATCATCCAATCATCCTAATCTGAGCTTTAATCTAATCCCAATCTGAGCTTGACCTAAATCCCGATTGGAGATTTAGTCCATTTTCACCCAAAATCTTTGACCCATCCTATTTATCCTTTCGTCATCATGAATCCTTATCCTCCATCAGTAGTAATCAAGGGAAACCCTAATTACGTTGATGACGATAATGAGATTCTTATCGATCAAGAGGTGTATGACATCGATCCCCTTGATGCTATCATTGCTAGTAAGCTTTCCCCAATCGCTTTCCAAAATCCAATCCCCCCTCTGAGCTATGTCATTATGTCTTCATCCATGTTTAATAACGCTCCTTATGCTACCTTTGACAAGGGATATCCATTATCTTCCTCACCCACATCTCCATCATATCCTCTCTCTACATCATCTTCTTATCTAACATCCATGACTTCTTATCCCAATCCAGTATCCCAACACCCCTATTATAATCTTCCATCCACATCCTCCTATCTCAATCCTTCATCCACATATGCCCTCTATCCTAATCATCCATACCAGTCTGCTCATCCTAATCCAACATCCACATCTTCTTGTCCTAATACACCACCCACATCCTCTTGTCCTAATATACCACCCACATCCTTTTGTACTAATCCACCATCCATATCCTCTTCTCCTATTTTATCATTCCAATATCCCTACCTTAACCCTCCATCCAATCCTAATCCTCCATCTACTCCTAGTCTTACATCCAATCCCATTCCCCCATCTAATCCCAATCCTCTGCCAATCCCCAATCCTTCATCCACTCCTACCTCGCCATCTATACCTAGAATATGAAAGTTTCTCACTCCAGAATTTCTCCAAGGACTTATGACAAAGAAGACATCTGTAACCCCTCATCATGAGGTCATGGAGCCATGCCATCCCAATCCATCATCCACGATCACTAGTGATGAGACCCTTCTCCATATCATGCCTATCATTGATGCTACCACCCCTAGCACCACTCAAACCATTGACACCATCACACCCACCGAATCCATTGAACTCCCATCCCCTACTATGAGAATTGTCGAACCCGTTGATGACAATCAAATCCAATCCCCTCCTCCCACTCATAGTATCATCGAAATCCCATCTCATGAACTTCATGAACCCTCCAACCTTCCATCTCACCTACTTGAAGAACCCATCCAACAAGCCTCCATTATCATGCCACCCACACAAGAAGAGTAATGCCAAGAGCTTGATCCAAAGCATAGCAACATACCCTCTTCTCTAGATCAAGATCCTATCATCCCATCTAGTCCACCTCAAGATCACAGTCCCCCATCCATTATATCCCATGATCTCCTTGATTCCAACACTCCATCTCATGGGACCTTATCTCCATCCCCATCACATGAGCCCTCATCACCTGCTGCCACAAATCCAGATCCTATCATACCTCCTAATCCCTCTCTTGATACTTTACCACTCATTCCTCTTGATCAGGAAGAAGCTGCTACCCCCGCATCTCCATCTGATGATCCTCCACCATCGCCTAACCATACTATTCCCACACCACTTTTATATCCCATTGGTACTCTCACATTCTTCCATGGCAGTCTCCTTTCAAAAGAAAAACAAAGCATATATACCACCCATCATCCTCTGCCTAATAATGCACTCACATCATTCTTCCAAAATAACATAAATCTTGTCATGGATCGAATGCTTAAGAACATGAACTATCAAGGAAAAGGTTTTAGCCTTCATAAGCAAGGTATTTATTAGCCCATCCAAGTCAAAGAGCACAACTACACATGTGGTCTTGGTTATATCTCTCAAAACTCACAAGCCAAAAATGTTGGTACAACCTCTATACATCCTTAATGAGCCTCTTCCAAAAAAAATATAGGCTCTTCCCATCGCTCTGCCAAATCATTCACTGCCATCCCCCCTCCTCTATTATATTGCCTCAAAATAACCATCCATTTTGGGTCCTTACATCCTTCCATCCACCATCTCCCATCCTTCATCTACTCTCTTAATGTCTCCTCCAGGTACTACATCTATTTTGGGCCCTTATATCCCAAAATCATCTCCTCCATCTCATCCCATTCGTCCTTTTATCCATCCATCACCTATCCATATCACCCATCATCAACATCCCACTCTCATGTACCCTAATCAAGATCAACAAAGGCACGTACCCGCACATTCCTTGCCCATATATCATCCTCAAAATCCTACTTCCATTACTCCATTCATGTTTCCTCCATACCACTCATCTCATCATACCCATCCCGTTGCTACTAAAAGCACTTTGGATGCCAAAGTAAAAATGCATATATCTAAACATCCACATGAATCTACAACTCCCCACGTCCCCTCTAAAAGACATGGTGAAGAAAAGAAAAATCAAATCCAAAATCCAAATCAAATCTACAGGCTACAAAGGTCCACCAAAGCAAAGATCAAAACCATGTGGATCCCAAAGAAAAAATATGCAATGCCTAAAAATGAAAAATTTGTATCAACACCATCCAAAGTTGCTAATCCTAAAGCTACTCATATACCCCTTCCATGTCCTAAATCTATTTTTGGTCCTATCCCATCTCCTCCACTATCCCCACAACATCCATCCATTAATACTCCTATCATTTCACATCCACCACCACATGTGCCAATGTTGGTCCTGAACTCACTATCCCATCACACACCTACCCCATCATTCTATCCATACCCTTTCCAACATCCCATCCATTATCCCACATATTTTCCCCATTAAATCCCTCTAATTCATCCTCTTGCATAATCCATTTATCCTAATAAGGTTGTACCAACATCCAACAATCGCTTCACACATGGGCTCTTAATACCTCGTATGGAACTTGATGCTTGAGTCCTTCAACCATATCCTTATCATTTATCTTCTAAATCCACTTATCCACATCCCTATCTTTATTCATCCCCATCCGCATTATATCCAAAAATCTAAAAATGTCAAAAAAAAAAGTAAAGAGAAATAATTCGTCCAATGGTGAAAACTTGGCAAACAAGCACCTTGGATAAGTACCATGATGAAAACCTGGAAAACAGGCATCATGCATAAATCCATATCCATCCTTTTCCACACTTGGGGGCAACTTCCTGATATGCATTCCCTCCATCCACTATGCTTCCTGCTATGCTTCCAGCTATGCACCCATCTTCCTGCTATACATCCTCTTCATTCATCCTCTCCATCCCACCTATCTTTCGCATTCTACCATCCTATCCCATTTATCTCCAATCCCTCCATCCTTCTTGTGATCTTGATCAAAATAGGGGTACCTATCTATGCATGCTTTGGACACCTCTTGGTATACATTCCCTTCATTCATTCTCTATTGTATTCCTTAGTCACCCATCCTATCCTCCTCTAGTTATCTCCTTTATATTCCCATCCACTCGTCTTGTGTCCCTCCTACCTCATGACACATGACATATTTAGAGTGGGGGAACTTATCTCCCTTTGTGACATAGTCCTTGGAGACATCATCCATCATAACAATCTCTTCCATCTACCCATCATTATCTTCCTATCCGTACAAACAATCCCTTCCATCTCCCAATCCTTATCTTCATATCCATCCAAACAATTATTTCCATCTCCTCATTCTTATCCCTCTATTCATCCATCATAACATCCATTTCATCTCCCCATCCTTATCTTCCTATCCATCATAACAATCCCCTTCATCTCCCAATCCTTATCTTCCTATCCATCCAAACAATTCTTTCCATCTCCTCATCCTTATCCCTCTATTCATCCATCATAGTATCCCTTTCATCTCCCCATCCTTATCTTCCAATCCATCATAGCATCCCTTTCGTCTCCTCATTCTTATCATCCAAAAGATCCTTTTCATCTCCCCATCCCACTCTTCCTATCCACCCATCTTTCTCTTCTTATTAGTTCATCCCTATCCTCATCCCATCTTGTAATCCCTTGTCATTGGTATCTAGCTATAGTCCACTCCCCATGAAATCCAATGCCATCTATCTCATCGTTGTCACTCCTGCTTCCTTTGTGCATCTTTCCAATCTCCTATCACTTCTCATCATTCATCTCTCCACCATATCATTCTCCCAATTCATCTTTTGATGATTTGGATAACTATCATATCCCTGAGCTTTGTTTGATCACCATCATCATATCCAATCCAACATGACTATCTTAACTCATTATTTCGATCCCATCATTTTATCCCCTTATCAGGGTTATTTCATCATCCCTTATCCATTGTTTGTCTTTGGTCTTCTGGTCGAACTATGTTGCCCTTGAACTTTCACATAGGCAAGGTTGATCATTTGATTTTCCCCCAAGGCTTTTTTCTATCTTGTCTTGGTCATCCATTGAGGTCTCCATTGCCCTTTTTCTTCTTTTATCCATGGTTAATCATCATTCTTTTATCAAACTACAAGGGCTCTACGCTTTCACATAGGAAAGGCTAATCTTTGATTGGTCCTTGAGCCCCTATATCTTTAGGGTGTGTTAGTCTCATGTCTCATATCTTGTGTTGTGTCATCAAGCTATGCCCTTATCCAGCTGGTTCTTAACAAATGAGATCCACTAGTATTAGTAGATCCAATCGGTTCTAAGTATCTAGTGTCATATCGATCTTTTAGTTTAGTATCCATCATCGGTCTCAACAAGATGCATCCTTCCTAATAGACCTCATCAACCCCATCCATCCTCTCGATCCTATGGTAAAGGATGTTAGAAATTGATTGTGATATTTTGATGCTTTTGGATTTTTTTAATCGTTTGAGCTTTCGATCCTATGGCAAAGGATGTTAGAAATTGATTGTGATATTTTGATGCTTTTGGATTTTTTTAATCGTTTGAGCTCTCGATCATCACTTGTTAAGGCCGCCATGATCTATCATATTATGGTGTTTGCTAGTAAACATAGGGGCATATCTTGATCTTTTTTTTTTTGGTGGTGTTATAACTTCTTGAATTTCATCATATTTACCCTGAGATCTTGCGTCTTATGTTGCATCCCAAGGTCCTCTTGTCTTAATAGTTATCGATGCACAGCTCGACCAAGGTATTCGTGAGCTTTAGAGATTGTTGGGATAACCTTCTTATTTCATTTGTCTTATGCATCGGTTTCGTCGTATGGTTCTCCTTACGACATCTTGTGTCTTGTATATAAAAATCGATTAACTCCAAAATAAGAAAAATTACATTAGGATTGCAATTCATCTCCCCATTCCGTCCTGTCCATCTAAAATCCCCCATCCATTCATCAGCCGTAAATTCCCTCCCCTACCATCCAATCTCTTATCATCATCTCTTCAATCTTCTTGGGAATATAGGTGGTTTGTTACAAGCATCTGTCTTTATCATTTAGTCCTTTCATTATTCTAAATCTCAGTCTCCATCTTCGCTAATTCAATCTAGCAAATAATCTAATCACATCCTTGGTCTTGTTCTTGACAAGCCCAGTCCACTCATCATCATCATCATCATTGGGACCTCCTCACTTTAGTGTGTTTTGGGATGTATCCACCTCATCAACAAAATTCATGAATCTCATCTTCCTATCCTCGTGTTGTTTTGGGATGTGTCTTCCTCATAACCTTTTAGTTTGTCATCATCATCGGGATGTATCGCCCCTATCCTTGTGTTGTCATCAACCCATTTTTGGCTTGTAGCTTGACTGGGCGACATCACATTTATCCTTAAATCCATTTGTGCTTCCCAATCTCCTCTCGCTTATCATCCTCTCTTATCCATCACTTTGCATCCTCTTCCTCATCTCCCCTTTCATCATCTCATCCATTTCGAGAGCACACCCGTGTTCTCTTGAACCCGCATGTCCTCTCGAGGGGGCATCCTCAATCCCTAATCTTCTTCATTTTTTTCTTTCCTAGTCACTCCTTTGAATGACTGGGGCATCTTTTCCAATCTAACCATCTTCTTTTGGATTCTATGTTTCAATATTCTTTGAAATGATGCTACTTTGTAACACCATCTCAAAGAGGGGAAAAATGTATAAACCTAAATTTGAAAACTTAATTTATCCAAATTATCCCCTTTCGTCTAAACATCCTATTATTTGCATTAATTAAGTAATATCGCTATTATTTAATTAATACCTTCTAAAGTTCTTCTAATCCCTAAGGTATCTAGTTAAATAATTAAATACCTTACTCTTCAATCCCCCCTTTCATCAAATGAATTAAATAAATGTGACATTTATTTAATTCCTCACATGTCACATCTTTTTCTTAATCTTAATCAACCTCCTAATCTCATCATTAGGGATGTGCACATGCCTAATTCTTGATTAGGACATGTCACATCCTCCAAATTTTGCAAGTTGGCTTCTAATCTTTATTAACCACTAATTATCTTCTAATCACTGACTAGTTAAGTCTAATCAATACCTTGGTCAACACTCCCCATCCCCCAAAAAAATTTTAATTCCTTTTTATTCATCCAAGGAATCTTCTCTTCCCCATGTAAGTTCTAGAACCTTTGACTTGTCACATCACATGTGCCAAAGTATTCTAGAATATTTGACTTGTCACATCAGGTCACATGTGGGTAAGTACTTAACTTTTTAAGCACCTTGTTTTATCCAAGGTACTTCTCACCTCTCTTTTTGGGAACCTTGTCTTGTCCACAAGATCTCCCAATCATAAGAATTTTTAATTCTTTTTTATTCACCCAAGATTCTCTTCTTTCCCACGTGATTATTGAGAGGTCACATCATCCCTTTTCCAAGGTACTTGAAAGTACCTCCACATCATTTGTACCCTCTCCATCTCATGTGTCCTTGTGACATCTCTACCACATGACTAGATGTGAGGCTTTGGCGAGGTCCTCAACTCACCTGACTATCTTGCCAATGGTGGAAAAGTCTCCATTTATCCATGCACTTTGAGTTCTCTCCATAAAATGAAAAGAGTTTCTTTCATTTTATCGTGCTACATTCTCATTCAACACTTCTCACTCAACCAATTTTATCTCTCAAACTCATACTTGCATCTTCTCATATCCACCATTGTTGCATACCTTAAGCTTCCATTGCATCCATTTGGCTCATCTTCTCAACTACCCACTTTGCTCATTTGAATCCTCATATTGCATACATTATTTCTAATCCATTTCAAGATCTTGCTATCAAAAGGAGCACACATAAAATCCACCATCAAGGGCCAACCAAAGGATCAATCCAAGATAAGGTATAATAAAATCCTCTTTTATCTTTCTTTGTTTTGGATTCAACTAGGCTTATCATTGAGGTGTCAGTGTTCTTTCCTTTCTTTTGCATATTGTTTTGCATGGTTTAGAGTAGGTCAAGATCGCTGGTCCATAGAAGCAAATGCTTAGTTGTCTCTAGGATTGATGTTTCACCTAAGTGTTCTTCCATTGACATGTCTGTAATGTAGAAAATTGTATAAACTTACAATTTCACATTATATTTTGGCCCCCTAATTTATTGGACTTAATTAATTTTCCAAATTATGCATTCCAAAGCCTAATTTTCACCATTTTCCAAAGGAGGAAAATTATTAAACAAATGCATCCAATCATTAAATTATCCCTGACTTTGAGTGTCTTGGAAAATTGGGCCAAGACCCATTCATCCATTGGTGAATGGGTTCCCCTTCTTAACTAGAACCCAAATTTAAATATGTTGTTGACATTATTTTAGCATCCCAAATTCAAATATGAAGTGTCGGCTTTTGGAATCTAATTTTTGGGAAATTGGATATACACCTACAAATACCTAGCCTTTTGATCATTTGAAACTAGAACACAATTTGAAGAGGAACTTATGATCAAGCATTATTGTCAAGAGCATTCAAGAGCAACATTATCAATCATTTATAGTAGCAACCCAAGATCCAACATCATGTAAAAGTTTATGTGTGTTCATAATGTCTTGTGAAGACTAACATTGTTGTAGGTCTCCAAGCATTCAAGACAATCTATCAAGCAAGATCCAAATTATTGAAGAGATGTGTATGACTTTAGTCCTTCAAGGAAGCCATTGAAGGGTGGTGAGTTGTAGCATTTTATTCATTTATTGTTTCCTTCCTTTCCATTAAGGTTTTATCATTGACATTTTTCCATTGTGGAAGTGGGAACACTTACTCGGCTGGGGTTTGATTGAGGCAATCCCCTATATGGAACAACATGTTCCTTCTTTGTAAGTGTGCAGGTTATAGGTCTAAGAAGGATTGTAGAGAGCTTGAAGATCAATTCTCCAAATTATTGCATTTGTTGTTATCAACCTTGTCAAGACATGCAATCTCACCTACATAATTTATTTACAACATTCTGATAGTGGGACAAGCGGAAAACAAAAGCTCATATCTGACACTAAAGGACCCCCAAAATTGAGCAGGACCTCTTTCAAAGACTCGGTCGCCATTGGGTAACCCAATCCTTGTAGGTACAGTAAAACTAATTTTTTTGGGTATGTACACAGTCATCTGCACCTTCTAGATCTGTCAGAACTTGACTGTTTCTGTTTAGCAGTTGTCAAGATCTTGCATTTTTCATATTAGGACATATAGGATCATTCGGTTAACCATTCCAAAATATTTACAATCCATTCCTATCCTTAAAAAGGATGCAAATCCAAGTCTGATTGACCAACTTTTGAGGTTGAAAGTCAATCTATGCACCTTTTTGATTTGCATCTTAATGAAACCTTAGAAATGATGGAATACACCCTAGGTCATGAGTATTAAACTTAGGGTGTACCGCATTTTTATGTTTCAACATCAACTAACAAATATTAGTGGAAATATTTGCGGTAAAACACAAGAGGCGAATTGCACTTTGTTTATTAAATTATTTCTTGGCATGGTTTTCCTAGTAAAAAATAGATTTATCAATATGCTTGAAAGTAAGTTGATGATTTTGGTGTAGTTGATGATGTCATTGAGTCTTCTCATCATGTAAAACACAAAAAGGGTCCACCATACTTGGGAGGCTTAGTGTCGAAACCAAAGAAAGATCTCTATGACAAATACATTCCACTTCTTGATTTCAAAAATTATTTATCCCTACATTATACAAGTTAGCCATGAAACTTTGCAAAAATACTTGTCTGAAACTTGTAGGCCAAGTATTAGTGTTCTAGAAAAACTACAAGAATGTTGGTAAATAGTTTTCTACTTCAGTGGTAACTATTTTTTGTTAGTCCAATATTTCGTCCATAGCATTACATTTATAAATTGGGTCATCTAGGAGAAAAAATATATAGTTGATGTTTTTCATGGCATATTTTATCATTATCTCACTTTTCCATGTCTTTTGCAATGGTATAATGTATTCTTTACAATTTTTGAACACCTTTCTAATGGATCTATATCCAATTTTCCATCCAACAATATTCTTGATGTTCTTCCATATGTATACTTGTCTTATGGCTTATGATGTAAATTGTAGGTTTAGTTTCAAATTAGTTTTAAATATCAAAAAAAATATCTTTTTCTAGGTTGAAAGGAGTCCTCAAAGGCATTATTTACTCTCGTTAATAAACTTTAGTTAATCTATTGAGATTCCTTAATTCAGTCCAATGAAAGATCCAATATCTTCTCTAGAAAATACATTCTATCATCACTAATTTTGAGATG